>JAUZNC010007561.1:63183-77354 GCA_034780395.1 Vannuccia rotundouncinata | reverse complement strand
ATGCATACACATTCTATATAACCTATTTTACCTACATACCAAATTTCAAGGTTATAGTTAAACTGTGGGATGAAATAAAGGGCGCGGGCCGATTTGGCCCCCCCCCCCCCCGGTTTTTGAGTGCGTCTTTTAGCCCGGGTATGATAGGGTTAAAACAGTTATAGAAGTATCGATAAATAAATTGGCTGAGTGCATTGAATATATTCATGTTTGTATTTTAATCAAAATGTTTTTTTAAATGTATAAATATAAAACGATAATTTTCAACACTGATGACTTTATATATTATAAAACATATTAAACATTTTTAACAAATTTGTTCAACGTGCCCAGCCCCCCACCGTAATTATAATTGTTGCATGCGCAGAGTTCGAACACCAGTTTGTTTGAATGATCAATTTATAATAGCATTCCGAAACATCTGTCAAGGGATTTTTTGCTGAAGTATTACGTAAAACAATTTTGTATATATATATATTTTGTATATAACAATCATTGTATATATAATAAAGGTTGATATCGACAATTCCTATAATTATGAAAACAAGCTCCTCCCCCCCCAAATACTTCATGACGTAATACTTTAACAGACCCCAATTATTTGGATGTCTAATTTGATTGTCCTCTGACTTCTATAACGATCCATCGTGCAGCATTAGTGAGTGTATATGACGATCGATATAAGGCTCCACCTTGTTGGTAAATTTTCACTCTATACGTACCGCTTGGAATGACAGACTTAACAATACCGATTGCCATTCATAGTGGATGTCAAAACTCACCTGAACCCGACTTGTAATATAAGTTTTTAATGGGCATTTTCTCAATATAATGCAATAAGGTTATATAACAAATAACTAATATTCTTATAGCAGTAATTAAGGTTGTAATAATTTAGTAGCTACATAGGTTTAGTTTTGGATGTGGATATCGCATTGTTGTATACTAATGTGTATCTTGATTAATTAATTATATTTTAAAATTGCAACAGGAAAACGCCAACTTTTGAAAAGGACAATTTGGCACAAAAAAATATTTAGATCACTATACGTACCAGTAAATTTCCTACCCGTAATATTTAGACCCGAACATTTCAGCAAACTTAAATTTGAATTACTTTTTCTTACATAAAATTGCTTAATCTTCAACATTAATGCACCAAAAACATATACATATAATTATATTCCTAACATAATATGTTAGTCGCATAAACATACATGTATCTCAAAAATTTAAATTTGGTAAATAATTATGTGCAATATTAAATGCGAAAAAAATTATGATAATATTGATATGCAAATGTACAATAAAATGATAAAATCAAATACAACAAAAATAAATGCAAATAACAGGTTACAAGAATATACCCAGAGAGAAAATGTACAAACAGACTAACCATATAATTGGCTAGTTATATTATAACATAATAACAAAATTAGATAATAATATCATAATCGAATCGATGTATAGATTAAAATCACTAGATTTTAAAAATAATAAAGTATGTATGTCATGCACTATAACCAATAGTTTCGTTGTTAAGTTACTGTTCGTTATATGTAAATGCGATTATAAAAAACCATAAACCGCTATTGTTTTCAAAATTGATCGTAACGATAATACATTTTTAAAAGCGTGCTTATGGAAAGTAGGATGTGGAATAAATTTAAGATTGTATAATTGGTACAGTTCGATGCCTTGGTCCCGCATTGCTTTCAATAGTGTCACTGTCTAAAAAGGAAAATATTAATTCTATTAACTAATCAAAGTTTGTTGACATGCAATCAATACCTTGTTCATCTTCATCGTCATCAATTTCTCCATCATAGCAACTGTCGTCAGCTTCTTCTTGCGAAGAGTCATCGTTTTCATATTCCTGTAAGTCATCTTTATCAACGTCTTCTTGTTGCTCACTAGTCATCCATTTCTCTTTTACACTCTATATTAAAATATGCACTAAAAAATTAAATCACATAATAATACACATAACATAAAAAATTAAATAACTAACCCGAAGCTGTTCAGCATTAAACTGTTCGACATTCTGCATTGCGGAAAGAATTTGAGTCATTTGCTTTTCAGTCTCTTCTAACTTAGATCGTAAACCAACCATTTCACGTTCGGCTAAAAAAATATAATTTTAATAAATTTATGAAACGCACTACTACTATCAGTAGTAAATTATGTAATGTTATTATAATTAATATAATAAACAATAATCGGCGACGAATTCGACGAATACCATCCTTAAAAAATGCAATTCGTCGGCACAGCCTGACGATTTGTGTTCTTCAAATATGTAGCCACACATTTACTGAAGCACGCAATCCGTTGGGCTGTGCTGACGAGTTGCGTTCCAGATAATAGAACACAATCCATCTGACGAGGACGGTATTCGTCGGGTGAACCCAAATCGTCCCCAACGATAGTAATGGCAAAAACTATTTAGGATTGATATAAAAATAATTAAAAATAACATTTTAAAACTCACTAATATTGTTGCTGCTAACTTTTTGCAATAAAGTTTCAAGATCATCGTCATTGTTTGGTGGGTAAACTGAGGTTGGTCGTTGTGTCGGATTCTGTTTATGTTGATTTGCTGGTTTTGATCGATCATTTGGCTTCCCTGCAGCAAAAATATAATTGAAAGTTATAAGATTATAATATACTGCCAACCTCAGTGGCATGGAACACAATTTAACCAGTTCTAAATTAAACCCAAAAAGGTAATATGACGTTGCTCTAGCCGGCTTATTCAGTATACATTATCGATTCTGCCATGAAACTCGAGATTCCACTTACAACAAACAATGCTACAAATATGAACTGACCATATTTATCACGGATAAAGGGCGGAATGAACGAGTGAGCCTTCTTATCAGAGTTTTCATCCTCTTCGTCCACGTCTTCCTCCCCCATGGCGGTATGACCCATGGTGAACTCTTTGCGGTTAACATCGTAATGGAAATCCCGATAGTGGTCCTTCAGAAAGGCCTCCTTCTTACGCTCCCGATTCTTCTTACTATTTCCGCCAAATACCTGTATCAATGAGATACAGCATCACATACGTTAAGGTTTCTGAGAAGATTCTAGATATTAGTATGTTATATCGTCAGAAAAATGATTCAAGAATGGTGAAAATATAAAATTACAACACAAATTTATATCATGTCTAGTCAAAATTTATAAGATCAAACTATGAGTACTACTCACCTTGACCATAGTATACACAAGATACAGAACAACCCCAATAGCATAGATGGGCAATACCATTGTCATCATTCCTGATCTAGCCCCTCCAGGACCAACGGTGGGTTGGTTGACTCCCTCAGACATCCTCATTCCAGGATGAGGTCGGCCGCCTCCACCCTGACCAAAAGAAACAAACACTCCATTATAAAAGAAGGAAATTCAAATATTTTAAATAGTAGAAAAACAGGAAACTCGTAACTACAGCTAAAAGCCGTTCAAGCAAGATAGATTCTTCAAATTATTGTTTCGGACGAGAAGTTGCAGATATTGAAAAAATGTTATTAAATAAAACCGAAAGTTGAAACTCACAATTTTTATCATAAATAAATTACCAGTCAGGTTTTCTTCTTCGAATTAACAAGTTATGTAAATGAGATAAACATGCCAAAACAATTCCATATATATTTTATAACTAGATCAACACAGGAGTGGATGAATTTAACGAAATATTGAACATACTTTTTAAATGAAATGAGAAGTTATTAATATGCGCCGAAATGAAATGTAAAAAACAGCGAAATTTATTATTGATGCTAAAACGAGCATAACACTCACTATATTGCTCTCAACGTGTAAAATAAAGAACATCTGATTTATTCATTGCATCAAAAATGATAAAAATAAGGTAACATTTAAACAAAAACAGAAGAAAAAAATTGTAATCGATAATTGTCAACAATATTGCATTACAGTTAATGAAGAGTGTTATATAATTCGAAATATCCGAATTTAATGTCTTGAACAGATATATTATACTTATAAAGACATGATAAATTCAATTATAATAATAATGCGAGTAAAATTATTTAGTAAAAATCAGTAAGCAAAATTATTGTTCACTTTTATTTAATGATATAATTAATATTCCACTCGAATAAATATTTAAACAAACTATCGATTAAAACAATAAAGATAGTATCCAATTGAAAAATATAGAGTAATAACCACCTCAAAACAGTCCGAAATATTCTAATAAGTCGTTACTATAAATAAATAAGTCTAAATGTCAACAAAATCAAAAGCAATCAATGTTGAAAAATTCAAGCCATAAATCACAAAAAATCACAAAAATGGGAAAAGATGCACAAACATTGATTTCCCTGTTATTGTAACTAATACTATTTACGATCACATTTTTAAAATAATCGTCAGATTTACAACCAAAATATAACCAATTTCTGAAATATAAATTAAATCCATTTTCTTCAACTCACCATATTTGGGATTTCATGATGGATGAAATCAGCTATTTCTTTTGGATGCTGCGGCTTACCATCTGCACAATAAAATTATAACATAATTGAATTTGTAAAAACAGCTTTAGAAATAATTTATTATAAGATTTTAAATTCAGAGACAACCAAAATAACTATTTTTAACTCTGGCAAATAGTATTATATAAATTATATTCTAACTACAAGTAAAATCTTAAAATCTTAAATTAGAAAAAAATGTTACCTTTGTGAAGGGAAGATTTTGGTTTATATCCCCAGATCAGCTTGACAACAATAGGATGAAATAGTTTAGGGTAGGTGATGGCTATACTGCCAACTACTGCAATTAGCACCAAATATAAATGCATCCAGAAAGAGGTAGTGGTCTTCTATTTCTAAAAACATTAAAAAAGAGTAACAATCTAATATTTATTAGAATAGTAGAAAACAACAAAATGTTCAACCCTCCCTGATGAAAACAGCAAAACCAAGGAAAATATTTAGTTTTGTATCATAATATCAGGCATCCAATGCTTCTAAAAAAAATATTTAAGTTTTAGATAATTTGTTAAGGTTTTCTGGTTTCCTATTTGATATATCAATTCTTACTTTTCACATCAAATTTTATAGATTACTACCCCCCCCCCACCCATAAACAAAATGTTATAAAAAATGTGTTAATTATGAAAAAAGTGATTTTTAGGTTTTTATTTAAAAAATTAGCCCTTTTAGGTTCCATGAAAGTCCTGATTATATAATATAAAATTTCAGATCTGACATTTTATATATATACAACTTAGCTAACAAAATGTGTATATTATATCAATTCAATTTAGTCATTGCGTAAGTTGCACTAGTTATATTGCTTTTAGATAGCTCTGAGGTCTATTAATAAACTGTCCAAATCTGTTTGCAAACCCTCTTCTTTCTATTTGGCCTTTTGTCAAAGTGCATCAATTGTGACAATATTCTGCAGCTGTTGCTTGGATATTTCAGCCATCATTGTTAGCTCATTGCCTCCTTGAAACTCATAAGTATTTGACAGCTTTCATGAGCAATCAGTGTTGTGTTACATCATGATTTCTTTATTAATGGAAAACTCTCATTCCACTGTAGCTTGACCATGTAATATAACCAGAGCAATAAGTGTAGTTTGCTAAACACTGATACCAGAAGTGTGTATTTTAGAAATATTGATTTTGAATACATTTTCTACCATCTCCTAAATGACACATTTTACATACCAGACCATTCCTCATAATAATTAATGACATTTCCATGAAAGGTTCATTTAAGGACAATCCAGGACATTGTAGGACAATATAAATCCTCAAAAAGCACTTTTTGTTATTTTAAGGACCACCATTACATCTTTATCATTTAAGACTTCTAATGATGGAAGTCCCACTTGGGCCAGAATTATACAGGGATTAGAATGACTGATTATGAAATCTGCATAAAATCTCCTGTACTCATAGCCTATAAAATCAGCCGGACGCCCTGAATTTTTTTGTATTACACAACCTAGAATGCAGCAAAAGGCCTTCTGAGAACATATGCTTCCAAAATTATAGTTTTAATTTTTCTAAGTTTTGACACTTTTATGGGGATAAAATTGAAATTTTTACATAATAACAGGATTTTTTTTTTAAATAAGCCTTCCCCTCTCCCAATTATTTTTATTGCTTATTTGGACAAGTTTCAAAAAGGATTATTTTTGATCTGAAATCCACATAAATATGCAAATCCCTATAGGATTCTAATCCCTGATTATATGTTAGATGATTGATTGTGTGAGACAGATCATAGAATACTGGAATAATGAAATTAATATACTTGATTGTTCAATTGTGGCCTAAATTTGAAATCAAGAGTAGAGAATAAATAAACTAATAAATAGAAAAAAAGAGTTTTAAACATTTAGGATGCAAACAAGAATGAAGAATACATATTTTTAATATTTTATTAGTATTGATAGGATTTTCAATATATATATAAAAAAAATAAGGCTCAGTTCTATCTGCATACTATTTTTTTTAATAATATAATTATGCATACCTAATTTCCTTATATTTCAAAATGAATTGTAGTTGACCAATTGCTTGCGTCAATATTTTTCCTTGTGGTGACATATTATAATGTGATGGAGATTCTTATTAATGAAGTGATCTGCCAAATAATCTAAGTATTTGTGTGTTTTTTTATAAGCATGTTAGATAACTTTTTTTTAATATATTTCAATAAGATTTTGGTTTACAATTCATTTATAAAAATCTCAATATTCATTTTAAAATATAAATCATTTAATTAACAAAATTATATTTATGCGCTTATATATTCAGGCCTTCCATACTTTAAAAAAATTTTTAATTCATTATGTTAAACTTTCAAAGTTTGAACTTTTATTTAATACCAATTGATACTGACTTTTTCATACAAAAGTGCATCATTTATCAAAAAATGGTTTTAAAAAATTTACCAATTACTATTATTATGCAGGTTTCATAGGTTATAGATAAAAATTGATGCAAATGTCAAATGAAAAGGATAAAAACCGATACCGAACTAGCAAAACCTGATGGCGATCTTACCTGCACCGAGTAAAAACCTATGCCGACTCCTATGCCAAATTTTGCTGGATAAATAATAATTTTTAAAAAATAACTAATTAATTTGTTTTCAATAATATGAACAAAAACAAATTTAAGGAATAAAATAACGAGCATTTTTTTAAAGAATTATGCTACTTACGAAACCTATTAACTTATATATTATTTATCTAGACCAGCAAACTAATCAAAAAAGCATCCAGATCAAATTTCAATTTTATACGTTGTTAGTTTCGTTTTAAGGATGGTACATTCAATCAATATAAAATATTTTAATAGGTTGTCGATCATTATAATATATTGATGGAATATCCTCTTTAAAATGAATTTATTACTGTATATAATGGAAATGCATTAATGGCTCTCATGAATTATGTAGTGATTATCGATATAGAAATATTCCTCCGCGTACGTTTATTACTATTGAATATTGGTCAATTTGCCGGTGATCTAAATAAATCATTGACGAAATCACACTGAAATATTTAACATTTATGTCAACTTGATTTTTAATTACCAAAGCTAACTGATTTTCCACTTTTAATAAGCTAAAAATAACTCTGATTCCACTTTAGATTAGCTACAAAAACTCCGATTCACCCTAAATAAGCTAAAAATATATAGATTTTACTCTAGAATTACTCTATAACTATAACTCCGATTCCGCACTCTAGATTAGATAAAATAACTCCTATTCCACTGTATAATAACTAAAATAACTCTGATTCCACTCTAGAATATCAAAATAACTCCGATTCTACAGTGGAATCGGAATTATTTTACCTAATAGCTATAGAGTGGAATCGGAGTTATTAATTAGCTTATTAATATAAGAGTAAAATGACAGTTATATTTAGAAAATTAATCTATTTAGCAAATCCTACTTAAACAAATATATATCTATATATTATGTGAATTATATGCACCTTATTTTAATTGAAAAAGTCAAATACATATCAATTTTAATTTATACAATTTGTGATGTTATATATCTTTGTAACAGAAATCGTAAATTTTAGGTAAATTTAACATACTCCTATAAAAAGTGCTCTAGAGAGCAATTTTTCCATTGAGCATTTTATAGGTAAATTAAACAAATTATATCATATATATTTCGCTATTCTCATGAAACAGGCTGTCATTCTTCATTATTTTATCGAAACATTAAGAATAAAGATTTTCTTTGGTAAAATGTTAAAATATTTGAGGGTAGAAATATATTTTATTAAGATAGATATTTATTAGTACACTATACATATGTATTACCTGTAGTATAGAAGGTATAATTAATATGTATTGGGTCATCACAAAAAAAAGTTAGTTTTTTTCATTAAAAATCTATTTAACGTGAAAGATTTATACAAAAGTAAACGTGTACAAATGGACATAAAATGTTTTATAAAACGTAGTCACCGTGTGCTGCAATGACTTCTCGACAATGATCGGACAACTTTACCGCTTGTTGTCTCATGCTGACCAATGACAGATTAGTCAATGCTTCTGTCAAAAAATGGCTGAGTGCATTTCTGTCATGAAGTTCCAATTTACTGCGCTT
The DNA here is from genome assembly GCA_034780395.1 of Vannuccia rotundouncinata. Classification (NCBI taxonomy): domain Eukaryota; kingdom Metazoa; phylum Platyhelminthes; order Proseriata; family Coelogynoporidae; genus Vannuccia; species Vannuccia rotundouncinata. The sequence goes on along the minus strand of JAUZNC010007561.1, from coordinate 68,724 downwards.
CATTTCCAACATTGGAAAAATCATTCTGTCACATAAATTCAGATCTGGTGAGTAGGCTGATTGGTGCACCATAGGCGAACGTTCTATTCTTGAAGAAAATTTCTGGTGTGTATTGATACATGCGGGTGTGCATTATCATGCACAAGCCTCATGTTTTTCCAAAAGACTGCGGTTCGAGCATTTACCAAAGTGTGCTCTTTGAATGATGCAGCAGCGTCGTCAAGAAAATCGGTGTATAATTCTGAGTCAACGGTTGGATTCCTTTCATATCAATTTCATATCAATAATAAAAAGTTGATATCTATTGCAAACAAAAATTTTTAAATCTATGTTTAAGTCCCGTTATAAAAAACGAACTTTTTTTGTGATGACCCAATATATAAAAGTTATAAAAACTAGTCAGAATAAAAGCTCTAATAGATAAAAAATGGTGCCGTCTACTCTATAAAAATATTGTGATAACAATTCAATTCTTATTTATACCACATTTTAATAATCAATCTTTATAAAGTAATATCTGATTTTGAAATAAGAGCTGCATACATTTATATACCAGTCACTCATCATCATTTATTATATATGATATGTTATTTATTGTGCTACCTACAAAATAATTTAGATTATTTATCAGCGATAAATTTTATGACAGATTGTTATTATTATACATTTTGTATTAATTATATTGTATATTTTTATTTTGCATTTAAGGTTATAATATACTTGCTCTAAGTATAAAGATTATAAATATTAAAAAATATAAATATTTAATTAAATATCTTCTAAAAATACATATAACATTTTTTAAATTTTATTATTTTTACATTTCGATATAACTGCAAAAGACCACATATTATGTGTTCAGATCTTTTAATACATTATTTAAAAGTTTACTTCGGCGGATGTTGGTTGCTACTCTGACGGTCTGACAGCTGACAGATGAGTTGACAAGATGTCATTTCCAGTCAGCAGCTGTCAAGTAGACGCTTCAGTTCCTCTGTTCAGAGGAGATGCTGTTAACCTTAAAAAGGGCTTGTTAAATAATCAATTCATTAAAAATATAGGTAATTTTCTTTCGGTATATATTTGCACGCGTACATGCTTGAAGAGTTGCCCATTAATTAGTGCGTGTATTAGTTCTCACTCCCGAATAATAATCATTGAATTGCGTACTACTCAAATGTATTTGATGATAAGATATAATTTAATGTATCATAGATTTTTATAGATGAAAAAAAGTACTTTTATCTAAATTGTCAAAAAAAATAAGAAAAGTCTTAATGATAATTTAAAATAAAAACAAAAAAGTTTATAACTTACTTCCGATGTAATTTGAATAACTAGAACAAATTTATAAAAACTAATAATTGAATTGTTCATTTAATCAAATTGTTAATCACATTTTATAAATATTAATCATGCATGATTAAAATTACTTTTAACAAATTTTGCTTCTCGTCAATTTTAAATATTAAACTGTGGAACCAATTTCTGGCATAACGTTTGATGACGTGATAAATTAATGAAAAAGAATTAAATAAGACTTTTATGAAGTTTAAGTACCAAGACTTTATATTTTATCACTTCAAAAAGACTGGACAGGGGTACAACCATATTTAAAGGTGATCAACACAGCAAAATGTTTCTATAAATATATATATATATAGCTACTGTTTGATATAATATGTAAACTTTATAACAAATAGATGCAAAATTCATCTAAAAACTGATAATGCCCTGACTATAATATAGATATATGTAATTAATGCTACAATATATTTGCATAAGGTATATTCACAAAATATGCAAAATTTACCTTAATTATCTTTTTATTACTCAATCATGACAAATTTTAATTTAAATTCTACCTACTTGACTTGCAGAGGAGAATAGTTGTTAGTTTACAAATATTGAATATGAATTGTAAGAAATCCGATAAAAACTGTACATAAACCATAGACATTATATATCTATACCTTTTAGTTATAGTTGTAGTTATATAGTATAATGTCTATGACATAAACTCACAACGATTACTAACAAACATTACTTATCGATGTTATAACGACACCTATTATTACATTCTAAAGTTTATCTACATAGACTTTCAATATCTATATAAACAAACCCTTTTAGATAATGAATTACGAGTGTCAGAAAAATGATCTTGTCAAAAAAACAGAAAAAGATGTAGAAATAAGTAGTTGAGAGGAGTATTTTATAGATAATCAATTTTAGTGAAAAAAGCAAAGAATGCAAAAGATATTTATATCACGATGGCTCGGATATGGATTGAATGGCAAGACGATCTATTGAGGAATAACTACCAACAAAAATTATTGACATGAACTAAATATAAAGTCGATATAGTCAAAATTCTGCAACTTCTACAAAATATTGCATTTAATGTAACACGACATTTTATATATATATATATAATATTATTAGTTTATAAATATACAGTGTTTGGACGGTGATGTCTTGTTCGCAACTTTTCATAAAGTGAGTATATAAAATATACAAATTAGTTGTTAACTTGAGTCACAAAGCTACACAAAATAATTCACAGCTAAAGAAGAGTTATTATATAGTTTTAAATATACTACTAATAGTAACATAACAATAACATATTGTATAATGATTCAAATAATATAATAATATTGTGTATTCTTCTACAAATAATAATCACAGATCAAAAGTAAGAAACATGCAACAAAGATTTACAAGATTTGAAGAGAAGTGAATACATTAAATAGTTAAACAATAAACAAATTAAATTTTATTTTATTTTATACACAACACTTGATAATTTTGATCCTAATTCTGGTGTAAATCATGTCACATTTGATGTTTATTCTGAATAAAATTATTAGCGGGAAATGAGATAATTTATCGAAAAAAATGTTCCATTATAAGAAAAACATAATTTCTACAAACAATAAAGTAAATTAATAATAAAATTAAACAATTCTTTTTTTAACTTATTTTATATTATAATTATTTATATTAAAAAAATAAATAATTTCGAAATATCATTTCATTTCATTTATTTATAGTATTCAATTTAGAATTCTACACATTAATCAATAAATAATGAAACATTTTAAATCTTTTAAAATTTACATAAAATATACAATATCTATGGTGCATTGTACAAATGTCAAATTAAGGACTTAACTACTGAGTGAGCGAGTCACTTTGTGTATCGATCGTTAGCCAACACCACATTCAGCCAATCAGAAGTAAGTACGGTACCACGCTCTTGATAGCCACTCAACACTGGAATAAGGAATTGCTGTGAGAGCGTGTGCAGCAAGTCCTTGCAGTTGAGAACCTTGGCGAAGTAGGCGGAGTCGGGCCGATGTCTGGCAACACCTGTCGTTACCCCTGCCAACGGATTGCAGCAGTGACTTTTGAGCATCTCGATAAACTGATGTTGCAGTGCGTAGACTGTGTTAGGGTTGACCAGTTCTTGTTTCTCTGAACAGGAAGTATTATAAAAACCTGCCGTTAGAACCATCACATTGTAAAAAAAATAATCGATAATTACCTGCTATAGAATTATAATTCACCAAAATCACCGAGGCGAGTCCCGCTATGGTGTTGGCATCGCCCTGCATGAGGTCCTGTAGAGTGTGCGAAAGTTTGGCCAATCCATCTGCCCAATCACTGACACCGGCACAATGTAGCTCATCCAAGGTCATCACTGCCGAATTATCGAAGAGGAATTCCAGCTTCTGATAGCTGGATAATGCTTCATTGTCCGATAGATTATGATTCATTCTGTGGATAGTGATAAATCCATAATAAGTCAATAAATCAATGAATTACCGACAAGAGAACAACTATTTAAATTTAAAAGAATACAGTATAGATTATTGATTTATTTAAAAATATTAATCTGGTGTTTACCTAAGCGCCAATCGAAGTGAAATTAGGTCAAGGCCGTGCATCTGGAGCAGTCTTTCACTGTCAGGTCGGGACAGACGATTGAATCCAGTTACCAAGTCCGCATATCGCTGCATCTCTACCATTGACTGGGATAAATTCTCGTACAACTGGGCGATGCATATTTCCTGCTTCCTGTGTTCAGAGAGTGTGCTGTTCTCCACGAGAAGGGAGTCGTGTTCTACCTAAGAGAGGTGGGTTGGGTGTTGATATTGATTAATAAACGATTTGTTAATTCCTTTTCATATCAAACAGAATAATTGTGAAAATTTAGGCTAGTTTTGAGTGACCTACTTTGATGGAAAGAGGGCGTGTTGGAGACACGGACTCATAAGCCTTGCTCAGTACAGAGAGCAGAGTTACAGGGGGCGCGGAGGAGGAATCGTTGTTCGAGGTCTTCGCCTTTGACGAGAGCCGACCCCGTCGACCTTTGAAGCTTTCGGAGCGAACCACTGAAGATGGAGAGGTTTAAAATGTGTAAAATGTGTTAAAATGTGTAGCTGTTTGACTGCTAATTTTGTGTAATAAGTATAAGATGATAATCTTAAGAGAATTCAGATATTTTCAATGAAATGTTTGCGTTGTCAATGTTTTCAGAATGTGCTTCATATTAATATTTTATAAATACTATTGCTTTTTAAAAATGACGGAAAACCATTGAAATACGAACAAAAGGTTTTATTTATTTATGTTTTGTAATTTTTATATTTGTTTATAGGTAACAATAAGAAAGAGTATTCATTACTCTCATTAATATTGTTAATAGTCGTGTGTCAATATATAAAATTTTGGAAACATAACGGCAAAATTTACCATAAAATATAACGGATATTCATTGCATAATTTTAGAACTTTAAGATATAAAATTTGAACTTATACCTATATCTTAATTTAGTAAAATAGATATAAATAATATGTGAGAATTAATTTTAATTATCCAAATTGAGGATTCTGGGAAAATAGCCATTCTGAAAACATTTAATTAAACAATACGAAATCAAAATTTATATTTAAATGCATTTTCAGAATCAATACACAACTCTAAATAGTTTTAAATACTCATGAAATAAACACTTTCTGAATGATAAACAGACCGAAAGGAAGTTTGATGTGCAGAAAACTCACCTTCCTTCACCATTCCAACATTGAGACATTTCTGAAAACGGCAAAATTGACACCGATTCCGGCGGCGTTTGTCCACTGAACAAGACTTGCTTTGGAGACAAACGTATTGGGCGTTCTTCTGAATGGTTCTCTGGAAGATTCCGAGAGAAGGAAAATGAGATAGAGCTTACGATAAAATTCAAATGATTCTCTATAGGATCAGCAAATTAACAAAATTATATTAACGATATATAATTAAACAAAAGGTAAACTTTTCTATAACTGTTCTAAAATAATTAAAATCGGGAATTTAAAAGACACCATTTTAAATACCTTCATTAAAGGGTTGGTTTAAAACACCATTAAAAGGGTGGTTTCATACACCATTTCATACACCATTAAAAGGGTTGATTTAATACACCATTAAAAGGGTGGTTTCATACACCATTTCATACACCATTAAAAGGGTGGTTTCATACACCATTTCATACA
>JAUZNC010007561.1:0-63083 GCA_034780395.1 Vannuccia rotundouncinata | reverse complement strand
ATACACCATTAAAAGGGTGGTTTCATACACCATTTCATACACCATTAAAAGGGTGGTTTCATACACCATTTCATACAGCATTAAAAGGCATGGTTTAATACACCATTAAAAGGCTGGTTTCATACACCATTAAAAGGGTGGTTTAATACACCATTAAAAGGGTGGTTTCATACACAATTAAAAGGGTGGTTTAATACACCATTAAAAGTGTGGTTTCATACACCATTTCATACACCATTAAAAGGGTAGTTTCAAACACCATTTCATACACTATTAAAAGGGTTGGTTTAATACACCATTAAAAGGGTGGTTTAATACACCATTAAAAGGGTGGTTTCATACACCATTTCATACGCCATTAAAAGAGTTAGTTTAATACACCTTTAAAAGGGTGGTTTCATACACCATTAAAAGGGTCGTTTCATACACAATTAAAAGGGTGGTTTAATACACCATTAAAAGGGTGGTTTAATACACCATTAAAAGGGTTGGTTTAATACACCATTAAAAGGGTTGGTTTAATACACCATTAAAAGGGTTGGTTTAATACACCATTAAAAGGGTGGTTTAGTACACCATTTCATACTCCATTAAAAGGGTGGTTTAGTACACCATTAAAAGGGTTGGTTTAATACACCATTAAAATGGGTGGTTTAGTACACCATTTCATACACCATTAAAAGGGTGGTTTCATAAACCATTTCAGACACCATTAAAAGGGTGGTTTCATACACCATTTAACTGCACTATTCTTTTTCGCCTACCTACTTTTTAAGAGTACAGTTTTATAAACAGCTTTGAATATTACAGTCCACTTACTTTGAAGAAGCCTTTGCACCCCTCACACGTCCTCACACCATAATGCTGGCAAGCTGCACTGTCCCCGCACACCAGACAAAGCTGTGAAGCATCCACCCTGGCCTGCTGGTGGTGTGAGTGGTGATGCGAATCTGTCGAGCCTCCCCCAACACCCCCGGGCATCTGGAGCATGCCCCCGGCACCTGCACCCGCGGCCAAATAGCCCTCGGAGGGTGAAGAGCGCAGGGAGGGCGAGGTGGAGGAGCCTCCTAGCGGGGAGAGCTGAGTCATCACGGGATGCCCGGTGACGTCAGAGCTGGTATTGATTGAGACAATGGAACACTGTGTTCATCCAAATATCAAACTTGAGAAAATTGTTCAACCCGTTTTTAATTTTATTATGTAACTTAATAAACATGTTTCACATCTAATTTGAGAGCTACTATAAAAGGAACAAACTTAAGATTTAATTAATATTGATGATAAAATAATATTTTGATGGTTGTTAAATGAATTGCAAAAGGGTAATGAATTATTTACTTCGGATACACTTTAAAAACCAGACATTCTATCTTTAATAAATGCGATCTTAAAAGAAAACACTTTATTTTTACATCCTCAACATTTATTTGTCCTTGTTTCAAAATTGCATTTTGTTCAATGGGTTTTGAGATCAGAAGGGCCATACTTCAATAACAAGGTCAAAAGATGTGAGTTACGTTTTACAAAATCCCATCACTCTATATTATAGTATAAGTAAATACTTTATTAATTGGAAATAATACAAAATATTAGAAATAGCTGAAAGGGTCAATCAAATTTATAACTTAATTTTTTGCATTCTGGTGCCTAGAACTATAAAAATATACTCTTGAATTCCAAACATTAATATTTTCAATGAACGTAACAAGATAATGACAAATTATTCAATTCTAACTTTCCTAATTGTATAAACTATATTCTGCTTCAACATTATACTTCATTCATTAAACGATTAAATGCAATATGTTACTAACTATTCTTTAAATCAGAAAAAAAAACTTTTGTACCATTTTAACACTCAACTTTATATCAAAGATTAATTTCTATGACAAAAAGTTAATTAACATAATATAAAAAGCAACAAACGAAATTGTAAAATAACCTATATACATATTATACACCTTTAATGCTTAAACACTAATTTGGTTGAATTCATTTATGAAAATATATTAACCTCCAAGGCTACACATACCTAAAACGAGATATACTGATTTACTGGTGCTTTTCAGATTATGCGAAATATAGATTATTATTATTACCGACACTTGCGGGCCCTATAATATAAAGATCTCCCCCTAACCGATAAGAACTATTTCGGCGCGTGTTAATCTCAAAAGCCACACACTGATAAGTATATAATTATCTATATAAATATATGTCTACATGTGCATGACCCGAAGAGAAAGAAGGCTACTCCTGAATCACCTTTTTTCCATCAGGGGAGATTTTTAATGAGGGAGATATCAAGTTGTGATGGGGAGGAACGCTGTGTAGTTGTTGTACTAAACTGTCCAGAAACTCTAGCGTTGCTATATAAGGTGTAATAATGATTTTAGGCTGGAGATCTATATGGATACAGATGCTTTGGTCTGCGCGGTATCATGGTACGACTTCAGCTGGTAGAGAGAGGCGCGCGGATATATTATCTTGATTTATGGTAACATGCATGTCATGTCAGACCGAAGAGCGAATGAGGTCGTGCAGAGATTGAGAGACAGACAGGACCCGTCATACCGTCTGATAGGTCTTGGCATGAAACGAGAAAATGCACAGGATATAGTAAGTGTTGTGTTTTCCCCCAGCACACAACCTTCTTCAACAAGTTGTAAACTCCAAATCAAGAAATAACGCGTGAAATAATACAATTTTTCTTCTTCCATACTAATCATATCTCTCCTCTCTTCCTTCCAATACTATAACGTCAGTTTCGCTCTTTCCGTACTGCTCCCAGTAGGGGGTATACTGGTCACCCTTCTTCCCCACTCCTGTGGTCAGGCCGAGAGAAACTTTCTTTGGAGTTGTGAAACAGTTCAATGATGTATAATATATATATATGCGGGAACAACATGTTCCTATGTACATCACTATCTGTTTGGGTATGCGAAGTAAACTATCTTATATTACTTTATATGTGCGCAACAGGGTGATGGAACGGTACGAATATTTTTTTGTTCTGCACGATCTTCAGATATGTGGAAAACTTGGTGCATTAAAGTGAATTATTGTATATGAATAAGGTGGCATATTTGACTATATAAGGCACACTATAATATAATGTTATGATATAATAAGTCTGTAATAATTGTACAGGTCAAGGTTGAGGAAATCCTCCAACAAGATCGCATTCATTGGAGAATTGATGAAGTTTGTTTAGCATGTTTGCTTTCAAGGTTGTGTCCTCTAAAAATAATAGGAGGTCAAACATTTCTTAAATTTTAATAATTACAGTTTTTAATGTATATTTCAATTTATGCGATAACTGTAGTATATTATATGTAGTATATATCAAGTCAATATTACTAAATTATAGGATAATTATTCATACAAGGGAAACGTATAAATCCTAAGTGTGCGAGTCAATAGTGACACAAGCTTTGCACAGCTGTCAAAAACAAAATTGACCGGAGCAGAGATAATTTGGAGTGATGTACATGGTCACAACAGATACACATATCCATTTAACAGTACGGTGCTGCAATAATCAATATACATATGTATGGGCTGCTAATATGTGCAGGTATATGATGCCCAACTATGATTTATAAAGTCCAATATAGATATTATTGAAAGTAAAATATAGACGGGAATAATATCGTAATTGTTGATTTATTTGTAAAGTTAGTCATTCTATGCGCATATTCCTTTTCTATTATCTATAAATAAAACAGAGGTATATAAAACGATGTCCAATATATTAAAAAAATTGTTTTAATAGGTTCAAAGATTGTTAGAATTAAGACAAAGAGTTCAGCTAAATCGTTCGATTCTGCAGTACCGTTAACCAAACCCGTTTGTTATAATAACTATTCCTCAATTTTCCTCAATAATTTCCATCAATTAAATATTTTTGATATCACTGTATTTTGTAAGTTAAAATTAACTCTATTTTTATATTTTCAACTTGAAACTAACTTTATTTAACTTGCAAATAACTATAAATATAGAACTATAAGATTAACTTTATTTATTAACCATATAATAACTTAAAATTAACGATAACAGCCATAATTTATCGAGCTAATTAACTTTATTACGAAATACGTGTGATTATCCTATTTTTATGAGTGTAAAATAAAAACTATTATAAAAATATGAAAAAACGGGTAAAAACAAAATATACAAATAAAATGACACAATTTTGCTCACCACGGTGTCAGAGGCATCGAGGACAAGAGCTTTCCGCCAATCTTTTGACCAGATGATGACGGCGAAGAAAGCTGTCCTTGTGACCTCGGCCAGGCCATCATCCCGCGCGGGTCATACCCGGCACACGAGTAGTTCGGGCCACCAGCTGCCACCGCCTCATATAACTGCTGCTGGTGATGGTGGATGGTTGCCGCGGAGCCTGTGACGTCATAGGCCGTTGATGACGTCGGCAGGAGGCAGCTAGTCCCATTGGACAGAAAGGCAGGGAAGTAGGAGGCCGCGGAGTCCTGGTGCGGACTGTAGTTTGCGGTGTACGCGGAGTAGACGAAATTGGGATCGGCGCTTGGCGTGTAGACGCTGGACTGACCGTGTGAGTGGTGCGGGTGGCTGCTGTGTGGATGTGGGTGGTGCGGGTGATGGTGGAGGAAGGCTGAGGAAGAAGAGATGTTGCCCGCGTAGCTGTTGTCCATCGAATAGCCCGAGAGATCCGACGGGGAGTATCCCTCCAATGAGAGAGCGGCACTGTAGAGGCCAGCCGAAGTGGGCCCGCTACGGGCCAGCTCTGAGGGGGCCGTTAGCGCCGGGTCAAGCAGGGTGGTGAGAGTGCTGCCTCCGCTGCCCGTGGATGGTGAGAAGTCGGTGAGGATGAGAGTGGAGGCGGAGACGGGGGTGGGGAAGAAACTGCTCGCGAAGTCGGCCAGAGGTGGTTGTGAGGAGTGGGGGAGGGTGTCGGGTGACGACAGTCGAGAATATTTCTGCGAGAGGGGGCAGAAATAAATACAAGGTAATAAAAAATGCGAACTAAAAATGTTAAGTTTATTTAAATACTTTTTAAAAAGAAGAACGATAAATTGTGAAACAGAGAAAATTCACAAGACTGAGATGAAATAAATTAATAAATATAGATAAAATGGTTACGAATTAGGAATTAAGATGGTAGCTAGAAAACGCTAAGTAATTTTTAAAATATAACTTTAGATGGTTTAGCTGTTTCAATTTTATAAGTAAATGAATGTGAAAATAATTTTTGTTATAAATATCGTTATATATTATTATATATTATTATACATCTAAAATTAATCTTATAAGTTCGCAATTAATTCAACTGTTTCGTCTGTTATAAATCTTGTTTACATTTTTGCTACATAACTTGGAAGAACTATACACTACACTACACTTACATTTTTATTTTTGGAAAAAAGATTGAATCATAAAAAGTTCCCTAATCTTTTTATATTAGCGAACATCCCAGCAAAGCCATATACTATTACCGTACACAGGTTAATATAGTAATATTAAAAATAATCAAACATGGGTGCATACACTAAACTATCCCATAAATTTATTACATAAAGTAATTTAAACAACCCAATTATCCATGTATCATGCGGCTTATGATTCGGTCCAATAAAACTTGGAATTAAAAATCCTATAAACATTCACCGACTGTATGTATCAGCAAACATTATGTATATACACATAACACATGTCCATAACAAGACCACCGTTTTCTTGTTTTTACTCGGGGGCCGTATAATACAGATAGTGGTATCCCTCATTCGGAATACTGATTTATCGTCGAAAAGATTTAACCACTCTATCTATATAAGCTTCAATGTCTATCTCCGTTCAATATAAGACACGAAGGTATATCAGAGGAGAAATATGTCTAGATAGTGTGAATCCAGGTGATTAAGGAGCTAATCAATGTGGCGCCAGAATAGGGGTGCACGTTCTTTTGAAATTCAATAAAATAACACTTCTTTTCCGTCTAATAATAAAATGTATACGATTACATATATTTAGTTTTAGAATCCTTGTATATATTTATATGTTTTTATTTTCAATCAATCGAATTAAGAAGAAAATAAACCATAAATATTTATTTATTTTGAAATAATTAAGTGTTGCAAATATTCTTCGTGATACAATATCCGAAGAATATAATATACCCAATAACGGTATATAGGCTCAAAGAAAGTTTATAACTCACTTTATACCGAGCCATGCTTTTTAAAATGTTGAGAATAAAAAATAAATATATTATGTGATTGACATTGGTCCTGCAACAGTCCTTCTAATTCATGCAATGTTATATGTAATTGTTATTATCTTGGTTGTACCTAATATTCGGATTTTTAAAAAGATGAATAAACTTATATTATTATTATTTGAGACAATCGTTCAGCATCCTGCAAATTATTTAAAAAAAATCAATCAGCATAATTTAATACCCATTCTGAAGAAAACCACATGTATCTATAATATAAACATTTAAAATAAATACTATCTGTATGATATTTTAAAGGATTATAACCTCTACAGTAACTACAAAAATATGTTTCCATGGTAATATAGATTTATTAATAAGATATACCTTCCATACATGATTCGGATAAAATTAGAAACCATCCATATTTAAACTAAATATATTCGATAATAATAATTTTGAAATGTCAAAAATTATTTATTTTATTTCATATTATTATACAAAGATATATTTATAGCATTCTTAACATATTGCAGTTTTAAAATATTTTAAACTCGGTAACCTTATAAAGAATTCGTGTTAACGCTTTTAAACATAACCAGATAAAATAAACTCTATTTACTAAGATAATAAAATATTAAAGTGTATTTTTCTTACAGAAATATTGATGCGGTATACCACAGTGTAATTTCTTCCATGATCGTATAGAAAATGGAATTCTCTGTTGATTCATGATGACATAATAGGACTCTATAAATATTATTTTTCTAAATAAAGATTTTCTTTCTATAAGGTTAATAGTTGTGTCAACTAATTTAAATAAGATCTCATTATATTTAGATGTACTATAGTTAAAATACAATTTGTTAAATTAATTTTAACATATTTAATTAATGTCAAGATAATACACTTGTCAATATTATAATTAAACTGTTTTAAGAAATATTACTATAATTTTATATTTAACTTTTATTTAATTCAAAAATCAATATTTTTGTTGACGAAGATAATGACAGAAAATATTGAAAATAAATTGTGTAGAGCTTCATTCTATAAGCCATAATTTTAATTATTTTTCAGATGCAATTAATTACATTTAATGACGTATCTAAACAATATTTACAAGTCTTTGATATTACTTCTAGGCTATGTTAAATAGTAAAACGAGGAAACAATTCTAAAGGAAGATAATATTGACTCACAGATTCTTGTCCCAATAGCATGGCTTCTTCCTCACTCCAATTTCTGTAAAAATAACAAAAGTAAAGCAAAAACATTTCAAATATATTTATTACACCAATGACAAAATAATATAGCGGAAGCCGAGTTTAAGTAATATATATACAATATCTGCAGTAATGAAAATTAATTATTTACTATATGGAAAATATTAATATTAAAATTGTTTATATCATATTATTAGCATAAGACAGTAAAGGTTGTAAAAGACAAAAAGCTGCTAAAGATTGAAAAAACTACAAGTTTACAAAATATTTAAAATAACGGAAAGTAATTATAAGAACAAAAATTATTAGTTTTACAATTTTGTTGACTTATATAAATTTTCTGCCCATTTTCATGCAAAATGATTTGTACAATATTCGACAAAGTTTTAATAGTCTGAATACTTGCTATATATAGCTTTAAAATATTTAACATTAAATAATAATACATATTATACTAAATAAGTATTCTAAAATGATCCCTCGATGAAAAAATAAACATTTAAATATAGTAATATATAGCGGTTTACAGAGAAAATAAATATTCTGACTAATATGCTAACACCAAAATCGATAAATTAATATGTAAAGATAAAATTGATTTGGACAGCAATTCTAAAACATAGGTCATATCTATAAACAATCGTGAAAAGGGCAGACGACGGAATCTTCGCTGAACTTGAACTTTCTTTTTGAACTTTATGAGGAGAGAATGGCAAGCAGTAAAAATGACATTATACAAGAATTTGTGTTTAGCTGTGTTATACAGTTAAATGGGTATATAACTTAAGGGGGACTATATATGGTAAGTCACCCCCAGTGACATATTAATTTGAGGTTATAGATGAACTTTATCAATGAACTATATATATTATTGAATGCCAAATTTAACGCTGGGACCTTTAAAAGAATACATATATATAAACAGTTCAAAGAATCATGGGAAACAAGAACGGATAACTTACCTGGCCTCTGCCCAGAAATTAAGGTAGGATTGAAAAATGGTGATTTTAAGTCAATAAGACAATTGGAAGTAAAGAGATCAGTTACAGGAATATTCGGTATATCGCTGACTCGAAATGACTCGGAATAAAAATTTCTTGGAATTAAACTTCAACGCTTCATAAATACATCGCAGCAGTAGTCAACAAAATAGGTTGTGCTCACTACACTGCTAATAAAAGGCAGGACGGAATACCTTTGGACAAACATGATTACAAATACAACATCATCAAAGCAGTTTTAGGCAGTGGTATATGCAAACATTCGTACATGCTTTGGTTTACAACGCGTCTTCAATAGAGTTATAGACCAAATACCATCGACTAACGACTACCTTAGGTACACACAAAGCAGCAATGCAAACAGGAGCTAGCATCACACTAGAAGTCTCTCAAAGGGACCCCAAAGTACCCCAAATATACGATTCACTTGGCGTTCTATTGGAGAAGCGAGATGAGTCTAAATACACTTTCGATTGCTTTTTGCTAACAATGGTGATGGAGACAGTCAACAGTGGTTATTAAAATACCTCCCGAATAAGCTTAGGGTTTGTTATTTACCGATTCTTCGATGTGTAAACAATGGCTGTAAAATCACCACTCCATTCTCTACCGGATAGCCATTCTTAACAATTTAATAGAGAGTAAAATTCTGACATGGATTAATTTGTACGTCACTTGCATAAATGTTAAAATTAAAATACCTACATTGATATTGTTTAACCAATTGATAGAATGGCGACCAGTTGCTGTCGATCTTTAAAATGTCATCAATATAAATGAACACTTGTCAATGTGTCCCCGAAGTATAAGAACAACATCAACACACCAAGACTTATATAGCCACTTACCAATAACCGCAGCCGCGTACAAATGTTCACGTCAAATAAAACGAGTAACATTTCACGGGTAAAGTGGTAATTAAGGCTGCTGTTGTCCAGAAGAAGGTCACCAGACTCCACTTATAGTAAACATTTATTTATATATATCATATGCTTATAAGGACACACTCGCTAGAGTGCTTTATGATCTGGTGGGCTTTCTCGCGAGAGAGGCGAGCGATCTAGCGAGGCGAGTGCGCATGCAATAGAAAAGAGTGATTGAGCAGTCTTACCAAACGAATGTGTTGTGAGCTGAGCTTCCTTGCAGATCCAGGATCCAGCGGACAGCTAACTTGGTTTGAGATATGCAACGATGTTGAAAAAGAAGTACTGGACTATGCACATGTCCAACTATATCTGAACAAACTTCTACGTTCAATATTTATCTATCTTTATAATTCCTGCTATCCATCTACAGAACCAGCAGTTAGATATCTCAAGGAAACTGAAGCTGAAGACGAAAAGCGGAAGCGAGTTGTGGCAATGAACGGACGCTTGCAACTAAACAGCACAAGTCAGTCGGGAACGGCTACTATTACTTTACAGGTCCGGCCGTCTGTTCCACCCCAGTTCCGATGTTTTTACCGCTGCCATGTCAATGTAGCTAGCCGGTTCCAGGGGAATTATAGATATATCTGTCTGTCTATAACTGCCTGCCGTGGTATTTCCTGACTCCCCTCTCAATCCCATATCTATCTAAATCTCTTTAATATATGTAGGTTAGGGAGTACTGCTAGATGCAAAGAGGCAAAGGCTGTACACACACAACAAGAAGGACTTCTTCAGTTGGTGAATCCAAAGTGCTGGACAAGTCAACCAGAGAAAATATTATCCCCAGAAAACATTACCCTCTCTCATCCCGCTCCTATCAAGTCAATTCAGCCCCAACTCTCCACATCAGAATCCCTGCACAGATCTCTTTTCCCATATTCCACAGTCCATCGTAAGACCATTTAAGCATCAAACGTCTGGAAGGTGTAGTCTATAAAAACTTATCAGCGCAATGGTTAGAAAGAAAGAGAGAAAGAGAAGATAAGTTTGACTCCTTTTTCTTCTGGTGAAAGACCAACTCGTAATCAACTTTTTGCGCCCCTACTGTTTTCCTTTTTTATCCATCTACAAGGGCGAGAAATAAGGTGAGAGAGGCGGAGAAGCATTACATCGTCGGTACATGTGCCTTTCCATGGAACAGTATATATAATCAGTGCCATAGCGATTGTACCACTCCTAGGTCCCGAGAAAACATTATCAGGCGTCATATACCCGCCTCAGTCTTCTCGCTCCCTCAAGGGCCGTAGAGGGTAACTAATAATTGGTCCAAGTCGGCTAGATTTTTGAGGTCCCGGAGCGACCAAGCGTGTAGCGCTCAGCTGGGGGTTTCAGCTCGCGCCCCGCCTATGGGGATTCTAACTAACTATTACAGGTATAATAACGCAAGACCGCCAGCCCATTTAATGCAGCATAAATATACTGGCGGCAGAGTTTACTAGTAATCAAGTATAGAGAGGTGTATATTGTGTGGGTACTTCACTCATGTCTAATGAATCTAAGGCTGCAGTTATACTTTGAGAGATATTGGGTCAGATATCAGCTCCCACAGTGGTTACAGTTCTTTACCAGCCTCTCTAATCACCAAATTGTACAAAAAGTAGATTCCACATTAGTGTATCTTATAAGCAAGCATTTATATTTTTTACTCCAGAAATTTCTCAATAAATGCAGCACTTTAATAGTTAAAATAATATAATTTTTCAAAAAATAAATATAGAACCTTGAAAACAAATTTCAAACGCGACCTACAATAAACAATTATTCATCGAGTAATTTTAGTTAAGTGTATTGATTAATTTTTTATTAATAATTAACAATCAAATAAATTTAAATCTCTATAAACTGAATCAATAGATTTCGAAGTAACTATTTTAAAGTATGAATAGATAACACGATTACTTAGTAATAATGACTAAATTATGCATGTGCAATTAACATAATTAAATTGGTACTGTAATTGAAAAAAGCTATAAATATATACAGCTTCTTATATGTGACTAATTATTGTGATAAATAATTGAACTTTAAACTGTTTAGACACTATTTATAATATAAATATTTCCCTTTATAATTTTTATAAAACCGACGGGACGAATTCTTTACAGATAATATTGGCCTAATATATTCTTGGACGTTTAATCTGAAACTTTAATCGCATAGATTCTTTTCAAAATCTGTTTCTCTCATTACTGAATATATACGACCGAATGAAGTATGAATGTGGCCAAAGTTTGACAATCGGCTATGAATTTGGATAATGTTGTTGAAACGCTTTTGCAGAGTTTAATTAATCATGAAGAATAAAAAATATTACTACATTGATAGGTTACTTAAATGTTTCGGTTGGACCTGTAAAGGTAATTTACATTACGTCTCAATTTAATGAAGGAATACATTTGTTCCCTTCGTTATAAAATAATAAGAAAAATTTGGGAAACATACCTTCATATATTGTTCTGCTAAAATTATAAATTTACAAAGAAATTTAAAAATATTTTGATCTTTTACAATAAACGGTATCAAAAAAATGTTTCTCCTTAGTTTATTGTCAAAATGTGACAATTAAGAAAATGAGTGTCTATATAAGTTTGATAAATAAAATGGCAGTCAAATATTTTATTATCTTAGAATATACGATCCACTTCGAAAATTTATTTACCAAACATTGTATTAATTTTCTGTTGTATTAAATTAAAGCAATATTTAAAGAAATGTCCTAAAAAATTGCTGAAATTTGATAATATATAATCGAGTAATTTATGATTTCAATACTCGAGTGACGCAAGCCAAACTTAAATAGCTTTGTTATCCACAGATTTAGAAAAAATAATTTGTAAAATAATTTTCAGTCTACTTTATTACAAATTAAAATAAAGGTTTGGATTATAATCAATGCTAAAACTAAATTTGTGTTCAGTTAAATAAATATAATTGTATTTATCATTGAAAAATTATAGCTTAAAGATAACTATACTACTGATAGTAGTATAGCTAGTTATAACGATGTTTAATAAAAAGTATATCGATAATGTACTTTAACAAATGTTAAATTGTTGACTTGTCTTTATATTAGCAGAAAGAGTTAAATAAATAATTAATAACATAGAAAAGCAAAAGCTATCTAATATTAAAAGAATAATGGTTTTTAAATAGCACATTTTAATTAATTTTATTTTTCTGCTGATAGACATTTCACTGTTTCACTCATTTATACACGAATAGATTTTTTTTATTCCTTACCAAGTGTGCTTGAAAATTTTATTCCTAATAATTTTCAAATTAAATTATGTGATTATATTAATGAATAATTTATTGAATTTTCAGGAATTTGTTTAAATCGTCAAAATCAAAATTTCATGACTAGATAAAATTATGAGGTTCTTTGATAAGAACCGTATTATATAATTTGAGGATAAAAATGTGTATATAATATATTACAAGCATCATATTTAAATAATCAATTTTAAGTAAGCAAAGCGAACACCGAACTCAATTCCATACCTTGATAAACACCGTTAATTTCTGAAATAATAAATATAAATTAATTTATTATTATTCTTTGATAAAAACGATTACTTTATTATATCAAAGTATTATTCTAAACAGTTTAATGAATTAGAAAGTTTATAAAATTTCTCAAAAATGAATTCAATTCACGCATATAATGAACAGAAAAAAACTCTTTAAAAATACATTATTCGTTATAATATCCACCTCCCTTCCGATAATATACATCCCAGCTAGGAGTCAGTAAGAAGTCTACAAGTATTTCGTGCGTAGTAAATAAATATAATAATTATTATTCAACGCTTTTCATCACTACTAAAGACAACACAATTCTGCTGCCGGCCTCTGTAGAGTATCTGAGCGATAGAGGCGAAAGCCTGTAGGAGCAGAAGGGGAGACGACCGACGGGGGAACACAAACTAAAGGTGATTGCGTAGAGGACAGAAAAAAAGTGTGAAATGTATGCAAGAATAGTTGACATTGACAATAGAGATGCTATCAGTAGAAGTAGTAGTATGGAGAGGTGAGCTCTGGCTCACAATATTGAGACAACGACATCCAATCAAAATGAAGGAGAAAATACAAAAACACAGAGCTTGCAAATCGTGGCAATAATTGTCAATGTAGTACTAATAGTAATAGTGAGTAGTATGTTAATAAGTCTAATATGTTCTACATTAATCAGGCATCAAAGGTTCTTCTCGTTGATATTATAAATCGAGGATGACAATTAATCGACAATTAATCGACAATTAATCGATTATCTATTAAGTATTTAAGAAGTTAGATCATATAACGTGTGGGATGCAGAGGCTTATTTACAACCTTGTTCGAACATATAACAACCCATTCTTTTGTAATAACGTGCTTATACACTTCAAATTATAACATTTAATAATCACATAAATTTCATAAATATTTCATAAATAACTATTATTATTTCATAAATAACTAAAAATGCATCTTGTAGTGGTCTACAGGTTATTAAGAGATATTTCCTAAAAAATAAGGCCTATATAGTACAAATCAGATATTTCCCCCGATATTCGAAATAGCTAAATTTAATAGGATCTGTAAACTAAATAAAAATAAACGCACTGTTCCGACAGGATCTGTTAATAGGCTGATGGAGATGTGGGGGGTTGTCTAAATGCATTGCATTGATTCAAATGATGGAAGTTGAAATATGTAATCGAAAAAACACTAATAGAGAGAGAGTGAGTGATCAAGATAGGATTGTTTTCGAAAGTTGGCAGTGTATGAACTTCAAGAATAGGAGAATACAAAACAACACTAGAGCAGAAAGTCAAAATAAGAAGTAAGATCGATATTCGGTTGGAGTAGAATCAATAATATAATAATCAATATAATATAATAAAATAAACAATAATAGTAATAAGAAAAACCAGAAGAACTATATTGAGCGAAGTTATGCCTAATATGAGAATCACGAAGCAATAAACTGGCTAACTATTATGCGATTATCACAGCGGCAAAGGTACGATGTAAGTCGGGATGCGTCAATGCGATAGAATGACGAAATACGATTCGTTCCAAACCTGCCCTCTGATCTGAGATCTCAACTTGGAATGCAACAGGGATACAAAGACAGAGAGTTGAGATGAGGAGAAAAATCATAGATGAGAGATAATAGAAAAATGACTAAACTAGAATTTGTCGCATTGCAGGCAAGTTTGTAAGCAACACTTGAAGAGTAATTAAAACAAATAGATCTAGAAGAATAGGATTTTTTTAATTTTAGGGTCACTTTCGAAGTTAGGTTGAAAGAGAAGAAGTCGAGAGGGGAGAGGGTGGGGCAGGGGAAAGTGAAAAGTGAAAAGTTAATAGTAGGTTTCACGTTCCAGCCAATTATTTGGTTCTTGCTTTCTGAGCAAATATTTCCGCACTTCATCGTAGGTAAAGATGACAATGGAGAAAGGGATTGCCGGTAACCACCAAGTGAACCTGAAGTATAGACAATGAAATCATATCTTAGATTGTAAAATATCTACATTAACTTATTATATTACTGATGGATTAACAGTAGTATGTGTACTTATACCAGTATTTCAATATTATACGCACAATACTGAAGACTTATCCCATCAAAATTTTCAATAAATACACTTTTATAACTGTGTATGCACCCTATTTCATACAAACAATTATTGGTATAAATTCTTAGAAATAAGCAGACCGCTTGTAGAACTTCAATCGCCATATTGGGACGTCGTGTACACTGTTCTAAAGCCACAGATTCACCTTTTGATTGATTCCATCTTGATAACTCACATGAAATACATTTGTGATCGACTGAATTTGATATCCATTGCACTTCGATGGATATTTGTGTAGAAAATTACTGATACGAAATTACAAATAAAGTCAGTGAAAAGCTTCTTACCGAAGTGGCATCATTCGAAGTCCCTTGTCCAGTCCTGGGCAATAAGTGAGAAAAGCGGCTAGTGTGGTCTCGAAAAAAAGGCCAATAGTCATATGGTGATTCCACATGCCTTGGTGGATGATAGAGTTCTTTCGAGTCTTGCATATGAGCAGGTCAGCCCACTGAACAATCACAATGGATACAAAGAAGGCAGTGTGACACGTATATTCGAGGTTCTTGCGTTGTTTAAATGTCTGAAAAGCAAAAGAACAGTCGCTAGTTTTAAAACTAGAAATTATATAAAACCAGTTGATAATTAGTTTCAAATAATAATATTCTATTTATTAATAGTAAGATGCACTTTTCAGGTAAACAATATTTATTATAATATACGAATCAAAATATGTATATTACTAGAGTATACTACTAAGATTAATTTTAGTATTAGATTAAAATAAACTATATAATTATGTAAATAAACATTAAAATTCTTAACTTACCCACTCCTGACCATAAGAATCCATAAGATCAGTAACAGCTGCTGAATCCCACTCCTTTCTCAGACCCAATAATCGACTCGGCCAGAACCCATTTTCAGCCATGATTACAAAGTAGACAAAGAACCCACCAGCAGCCTGAATCATTCCAATTTGTCCGTAAGTGATGGAAATGAGTCGTTCGTTGACCAATTTGTCGTGGAGCGGGTCACGTGGCTTCCTCTTCATGATGTCTGATTCAGCCTCCTCGTAGGCCAGAGAGATTGCAGGGATCTTAAACAATAATAAACTGTAATGTAATTCGAATAATATAATGAATTTCTCATGCCACAAAAATTATTCCATCGTATTTTTCGGTGTTTTATTTACATTAAAAATATTTAATCTAACATCCATTCAATTACTACTGACATATAATACAAGTAGTATTTTGCATATTAACATAATAACAGACACTTGTCTAAATTACCATGTCAGTGCCTAGATCAATGCAAAGAATGGTGATCGTGCCCAGAGGTAGTGGAACATCCAACAGGATGAAGAAGAGGAAGGGCGTGATCTCAGGAATATTTGAAGTCAGCGTGTAGGCGATGGATTTCTTCAGATTGTCGAAAATAATCCGTCCCTCCTCCACCCCAGTCACAATTGACGCGAAGTTGTCGTCCAAAAGGATCATATCGGCGGCCTGCTTGCTCACGTCACTTCCGGCGATTCCCATGGCGACGCCTGGCAGTCGATCGATCAATTAAGAGATTTGGACAGGGAGAGAAAGAATAGATACTACATACAGTACTATAGGTCACATTGTGGAAACTATCAAATAAATGGAGGGAAGGGGGTAGCAACCAGCACGCGAAGAAAATCAGACGAGCAGAAAATCTAATTTCAAAAATATCTTCACAACACACCAGCGCGTTCTTGGAGTAAGTGAGAGTTTGTCTTGGAGCTAGATTTAGACCAAAAGTTCACGCACGGCGTTCTGCTCCGCATACATTGCCGATACGAAAACCCTCCTCTCCATCTCTCTCTCTCTCTTTCTCTCTGTTTCTCAACAAGAATTGAGAAAGAATCGATCTAGTATACAGAGAAAAAATAGCCCAGATTCTGATCCTACACTTCTGGTTCTTGATGTAAAATGTAGAAAATTTAACCATATTTTAATAACTAGGGAGCATAGAGAAGACTGGGGTTCACCTCCACAAAAAAGTTTCTAATAAGATTCCAAGATTCGCCTAATTGAATGGATAGAGGAACTGAAAATTGATTTCCATTTCTCCGTCAGAATTCATTTCCCAAAACATTTCTTTTCTGCCAGCGACGGCCTCCCAGTGTAAGAAAAGGCACAACACGGGGTGAACTTCTAGAGCTGCAGAAAATGTCGCAAAACTCTTTTTGTAAAGATGGATATCTCTTCGCCATTTGTCCTTTTTTTATATTCAGATGAAATAAATAAGTCACTTTTATCTGCACACATCACTCCCATAGTTTTTATTTTAGATCATGTGTCTCAGTCAGCATTTGTGTTGTTTGTGAGGAAATATAACTCCACAGATCTCAGGGAATAATTAATGAAGATAAATGATAGTTTTGAGGAGATGGGGAAATGGGGAGATGGAGTGAGGAGGGGGGTACAACAAATAGCTGGGCTATGAAGGAGACCTTTTATCAGGAAGAAAACATGTTGCTTTTATGAAGAGGGGAGTAATTTCGACTGAGATATATTTGACGGCTGAAATATTGTTCAGATTCTGATATTAAAAGCTTTTAAACGATAAGTAGTGAAATGGGAAACAAAAAGTTATGATGTATAGTGTTATACACTGAAGCCAAATTAGGAAGCTAATCTTTATTTAGTAATTATATTTTCCAACATAGGGACACAGTTTCAAGTCAAAAGAAAAAAATAATTTCATATTGGTTGATGCATTTTCAACTTTAATCCATTTAAACTTAACCATTGATATCGGAATATAGTTGAATGAGGAGTTAATGAAACATTTAATAAGGAGTTAAACATGGTAGTTAAATCAATTTTAACATCATCAAATACTTCATAAATTAGAAAATCAATAATATTTGAATCATAACAACGCATAATTTAAATCTAGACTTTATACACAAATCATATTTAAGTTAAATAATAAGATGAAATTTACTAATCTACCTAAAATTATTGTCAACAGATTTCAAGAATAATAAAATGATAAAATATGAATTTATATGCCATTAAATCATATTTAAAAGAAACAATAAAAAGCTCACCAATATCAGCTTTCTTAAGAGCGGGAGAGTCATTTACCCCATCACCAGTGACAGCAACGATAGCTCCTTGTCGCTGACAGCCTTCGACAATGATCAACTTCTGCTGCGGTGAAGTTCTCGCAAACACAATCTCAATGTGATTGCGCAACACATCGTCAATCTGAGCTGGAGTCATATCCCGCAGATCCGAACCATGAATAACACAAGCGTGCGCCTCTCGCGGATTCACCTGCAAAAGTATCGATTTTATATCCAGTTATGCAGTGGTAGCGTGCGCGACCAACACTAAGAGGGAAAAACTGTGCAACGTGGGTTCGAACCCCGATCTCGCTTCGACTTTAATTCAAAGCAAATTTATTGTATAATTTCATCATTTGTACACTTTAAAAAGAACTAATCAAAAAAAGCTGAACAAAATTTCACCTCGCTGACCGCAACACCGCGATCTGCCGCTATGTCATCGACCGTCTTGTTTCCGTCGCTGATGATGCCAACCCCCTTGGCGATGGCCTTGGCAGTAATAGGGTGATCCCCGGTCACCATGATAACCTTGATCCCCGCGGATCGGCACTTGTTGACCGCGTCAGGGACCGCAGCGCGCGGAGGGTCGATCATGGACATGAGACCGACGAAGCGCAGGCCAGTGAGGGGAAAGTTGGGATCTTCGCTGTTAAACTGAAAGCCTCTGCAGCGAGATAACGAAGACAGTAGAGAGATAAATATAGTGTTAACGGTAGGTTTTTGATGCGAACTTACTCAGGGTACTCTTCCGCTGGTAGTCGGAACTCACAGAATCCCAACACTCGTTCGCCCATTCCTCCGAGGTCCAAGTAGGCACAATTGAAGCGCTCCCTCCACTTTTCATCCATAATCACCTCCTCCCCTTGAATCATTATGCTTGTGCATCGGTCAAGAATGCGCTCTGGGGCACCCTTCATCACTAGCAAGAATCGGGGATCGTTATCCGCGGTCTCGTGGATCGATACCTGTAATGAAATATATCGATTTATCGACCAACTAGTTAGCTTGATTGAAATCTAGGAACAAAATAATAATGAAAGCAATATAAGCAATAAAATTTAATATCTAAATTAACATTTTAAAAAAATAATGCATAAAAAAGTTTTATTTAATTTAAATTGTATATTAATAATTTTAAAAAAGCATGTTTTTCTAAATATTTGCAAACATTTTTCTGTAACTTTCCGTATAGACATCTGCAGACAGACAAAATTGAGAAAATTATTTTTGTTTTCAATAATAATCTAATCAAGCAGCATAGCAATCATTATGATAGAATATAGGTCACAACGAATAGAAGAAGAAAATGTCTGAAATAGGATTGCGTATGTCAGTTTCAATCATTGGAACTCTCGAGTGTCAATACTACACTAGCATTGAATGGAATGATTTTTGGTCCTGCTACCCTTTAAAACAGTCAAGATTCCAAAATCGCGGAAAAAAAAGAGCTGGGATAGGATTTTCTTCGGCTAGTTTGATCGTATTCCAGTGCCTCAGCCGATAAAGTTATTTTGGGTTCTCTATCGGTTGCAGACAGCCTTCATGAAGGGTGCTTGACAGTTAACGAAAAACTACAAAACGGCTTTCAAATGTCTCAATTGGATCTTAATGTGGAATAGTAGAGCCAGAGGAAATAGTTTCAGAATTGCATTTTCTTTGCTTGGAGAAAGTGAGTTTTAAATCGTGATTTTAATTACGAAAAATGTCAACAAATCATGAAATCATTACTTAAAAAAACGACGTTGCGCGAAATAGATTTCATTATAAAAAAATAATTAGGAGTTCTCATTTTTTTAGACATTTCGCAATCATTTCCGTGTAGAGGATTTGTGCTGTAATTTCATTTAAAATCTCTTTTCTCTATTTAATTAAAGGCATTAGGTGGAATATAAGTTTGGCTAAATATAAAAAGCAGAACTATAGTCTCCAAAATGCATTAAAACTGTGAACGTACCGCTGAATTCAAGCCGTCCAAAAAATGAGACAATGATGTATTACACACTGATAATAAATTTTAGAGTTATTGCATGCAATATACCTTCTCTTGTTTGGAAGAGAAAATCTATGCAATCCTAAGCCACTCTGTAAATAAACAAAGTCTTAAAAATAGTCCCATTACATTTAAAAATGCGGTGTTACCCCTTTGGAAAATAGATATTCATTTTTTTATTCAACCAAATTCTCAACTGATCAATTTGTAGCCTATCAAAAATAGTTTACTTTTATAAATAACGTATAATATCTACAAATGAATAAAACAATAATTAGGCATAAAGACGTGAACTTATTTAGTCAGATTATATTTTCGTTGGTCAGATCAATAATTGAATGAATCAGACTTCGAATCTTTCAGCAATTTTGGTGATAGAACAACCTAAAATATCCGAAAGATATCAACAATTGGCAGTCTTATGACGTAATCAAGCTTAATATCGAAGGTTTGAAAATTAATCTATCAACTATTTAACCTTTTTTATCGCAATTAGCAATTTATTTTCCTACATCTGACATTCTTTAGTGAATGCCATTTTGTCTTAATCGTCCACTTCCGCTATACTTCATTGTTTTTGCCAAAGTATATTATATCACTGATTTTAATCAATCGATATTGTTAAAGTTTCCTTTGATATTTAAAAAAAGTTGATTAAATGCGCCTCTATTTATCTATCTCTAATGTACAAATGAATTTCAGAATTTTTCCTGACCAGATAACAAAAATATACAATCCACGACTTTTTCTTCAATTTTCCGACTTTGTTGCAACTTCTATATTAGTTATAGTCTAAGAAAATGGATAAATAATCCAATAACCGCTCGCGTTTCGTCTTCTAAAACAAATCACAGACGCAAGCAATCTTTTAAATAATTTCGACAATTTCGGAGATCACTGAATATGTCTTCATTGTAATTAAATGAACTTCCGATAAAATTATTTCACTAATTTTTATGTCCATAGAGAATAAACATTAGTAAATAAAACTACCAATCTATTCCATTAAATAAGCCTTAATATTTCCCATCTCGAAGTCTAAAAATCTGGCAAAAGATATTTATGTAATTATTTGAAAATTCTAAAATTTTCTATAATATTAAGATTTATTTTAAAGAGTTGAAAAACAAAAATGGAAAAAATGACATAACAGCAGACAAGAAATTTAAATATTTTGATATTATAAAGGTGATTATTTAAATTATCCCTAGGGGATTATTTATAAAGAGTAAAAAGGTTATAACGCGTTTGTACGAAATTTTTAAAGTAATTTAAAGACTTTTCGAAGACTTAATGAAAAACATGAGTATGTTATGATAATATAATATAGGCAGTAAATTAAAATGTGAAATTCTGTGATATGTGTATGGTCAAGTTACTAAAATATCGAATGTAAAATAGAAGGAATATGAAACCAAAATGAAACCCTATCTAAAAATTGAAGAATATTGGAAATAATAAATTCCAAGACCTTTTCTAACTTTCATAAATTTCGAGATCTTTTATTAAAATTTCCAAACTCAAAAACTTTTCCAGTTTCCCTTGACCAATACGAACCGTGCTATGAAGAGTTATAAAGATGTTTTAGAGATAAATGATACTCTTTATGCAAACTTAGAAGGGCTAAACTTTCTGGTCCAACAGTTAAATCAATTAAATATTGAGGAATCAATAATCGCAGCGTGGGACAAATTATACCTGATACTT
Source organism: Vannuccia rotundouncinata (assembly GCA_034780395.1). Taxonomy (NCBI): domain Eukaryota; kingdom Metazoa; phylum Platyhelminthes; order Proseriata; family Coelogynoporidae; genus Vannuccia; species Vannuccia rotundouncinata. The sequence continues at coordinate 41,364 of JAUZNC010007561.1, read as the reverse complement.
ATTGGACGAATTGAAAGGAACTTCGACAATTTTTCTGTTGTTCTTGCGATGCTCGATCACCCCACCCAACGAGAGCTCGACACACTTGAGCAGGGCCGACTCTGAGGCGTCCCCATTGCACTCCCGCTTCAGGACCGGTTTCTCCTCTTCGCCCAGCTTGAACTCGGCCCTGTTGCAGAGCATGGCGATGCGGGCCAGAGCGAGCCAGGTTGGGGAGGTCTTGTCGTACTTCGCGTCTGTGGAGGAGAGAGAGAAAGGAGTGGACACTTGGGAAACACTTTTGCTAAAAAAATACTGATTGATTAGAAGACATATGCAATTATTGTTTAGAGAACCAAACAAAACAAAAATAATCAATACGTTTTCTTGCCACACTACTCACTAGTCTGTTCGTCAGTAGTGTCTGCCTCAACAATTTGATCGTCGATCCACATATGAGCCACAGTCATTCGATTCTGGGTCAAGGTTCCCGTCTTGTCCGAGCAGATTGTACTCGTTGATCCCAGGGTTTCCACCGCTTCAAGATTCTTGACCAGACAATTCTTGCTTGCCATTCGTTTTGCGGTCAAGGTCAGACATACCTGGCAGCCAATCATAATTAGGGATTACTGCGTGAAATACAACTGGTAAGAAAACTACATAACGATTGTTTAAAGTTTTGGTTTAAAGTAAAATATTTTTAAATTCTTATTTTCATATTTTTGTTAAAACATCAAGAGAACATAATATCAATGTCATCAATAAGGTTTAATATTAAAGAGCGTATTTTGATTTTCAATTTTTTTTATTTGCTTAAAAAAAGCCAAAACAGCCAGAGAGGCATTTTTAATCTTTTTATTTTGAAATTGAGTTCTGCTTAAAGATGTCAATGTTTGAGTATGTACAGAGCGCGCGGAGCTCTCAAATTACACAGCTTAAGGCATTAGTAGCTATAGGTACGAAGGAAGAAATTGACAGAATGAATTTGTCGATTGAGGTATTATTTAATATTCTTGGGAAGACTTAAATAAATCTATAACATTATTATTGTAAGGTGGGGAAATAATTTGTGCCTTGAGGCAAAGAAGCTTGCATATTCTATAGAAACGGCCTAATTATTTAACGAACCGAGGTAGATTTCTCGTCGTCTCCAAATAAAAGTAAATACATACACGAAGCTCACTTTCAAGTATGCATTTGTTAAAAGCAGAATGTAAAGGCCCCTCCCCTCCTATACTTATAATATGCTTCGGGCCGAATTTTAACTATTATTATAGCAGATCAAAGGGGATTCCAATCTCCCGAAGCGAAAAAAAAGGCAACCACAGACGACTGCATGTACCCCGATATTGAAAAGGTAATAGATGCCCAGGAGTCAATTTGTTGCAAATCGATGCAGCTTTGAAGGTGATACCGAAAACCCCTTTTTGGGATCTAGATGGAACTAAGCAATTGTGTCTATTTGTTACCTTAGCAACAAATACAATTGCATGACAGGAAAAAGTTTTGAGTATACCTATAAACACGTCCGAACCATCCCTAATGGAAGGGGGAAACTGTTTGAAGGAGAAAAAGAAATATAGCACAAACAATTCCTTTCATTGACTTGCATAAAACTGAACAGCCACCGCCCCCCCCCCCTAAATCCAACCCCAGTTCATTTTAGAAGTGCAATATTTCGCATCCACTAAGCAATTAATTGTTGCATATGCATACTGACTAGAAAAGAATTATTAGTTAGCTTTCCTTGCGTTTTTATTCCCATTCCAAAGATAAATTATATCACACCGTAGCTGGGTGGGGAAAAGTTCAGGCACGACAATATTTTATAAATATATTAGACTCGTAATCTGACAAGAATAAATCAGGACAAGATTTTCTCAGATTTATTATTTAATAAAAGAAAATACAAAGGTTATGATGTCTATTAATGCTTCCTTTTTAAATTTAGCTATCTGATATGAGTAGACGAGCTTTCAGATGGTTTCCGGATAAAAAGAAGCAAACATATCGTCGTAACAAAATGTTCAAATAAGTTGTCAGAAAACAATTTTAGAAAAACAAAATGAATTTACATTCAAATGAACCAACTCATGTGTACAAATTTACTGAAGCATGTGATATGTATTTATTACAATGTTAACTTGAGATTTATCTGGATACTTTTTTTGTTAAAACCAAATATCGGTCAATTAAAACCAAATCAATGGATACTGTAGTTATAGAGAGATATTCTTTTACGACCAAATGACACCAAATCCATTCTTCACAGATTCCATCGTCCTCGAAGACACTTACTGACGACTGCCCAATTCAGAGATTGTTTCTGGAACTCTCTTTCCATTTTTTCTAAGCTTATTAGATGATTTCCAGTAATTTGTAGAGGACACTGTATTAGACTAATTATTACATTTAAATATGCCGCCTATAGTTACCGTGACTGTTGCTAAGAGACCTTCTGGCACGTTGGCAACAATGATTCCGATGAGGAAGATGACAGCATCAAGCCAGTAGTAGCCGAGAATGAAGGCGATGATGAAGAAAGTGACGCCCAGAAAGACCGCGACTCCTGTGATAATGTGGATGAAATGGGCGAGTTCCTTGGCGATGGGGGTGTCGCCCATCTCCAAGCCCGAGGCCAGATTAGCGATGCGACCCATAACTGTGCGGTCTCCAGTGCTTACGACAATACCGCGACAGGTACCTGAATAGTGAAGACCACATTTAAGAATCAAAATACAATGTGTTGTATCCTTTTGCTGGACGTACAAAATTTAGTTAAATTGAAAAATTAATAATTTGGATCGGAGAAAATGTGAGAATTGTTTGTTGAAAAACTAATTAGACATTTATTTTCAACATTATCTTAATATAATTGCTGACCTAACGACAGTCAGATATATATTATCCATCTAAAACTCATTAATACTCAGATATCTAGCGTTGCTTACGTCGAACAACCAGAATAGAAAAGAAAATCTGATCACAGATTTCCCAAATTTAGAAAGAGTGTCCCTTTCATATTACAACATATTTTCTCGCCATGGCCTCGTCCAACCTCGCCACACATTTTCCTTAACAATTTCAACCGCGCATTATACTGAAGACGAAAGGATGAGGCGAGGAGGGAAGGTCGTGAGCAGGAAAAATGCTGACAGCAAAAAAAGAAGACCAGCGAACAAGCATGACAAAGTATAAGTATACAGGAACCGGACAAAATTCCACAGATTACGAACTTCAGACAGAGAGTACAGGAGAAAAACACAACAACAAGGAGGGGTCGGGTCGTCCCGAATTTCCCCCGGGGAAGCGACAAAAATTCAAACCGCGTCAAAATGTAATTTTTAGACTTTCGATCGATATCAAGTCTCTCCAGATCAGTTCAATGCTCACTCAATTTCTACCTTCTTTTTTTCTCTCGCGTTCATGATCTTTCTCTCTCTTTTTTATGACTTGGCGCTGATGCGTGCACACACGTACACATTGGGACCAAATTAAAGGTTCATGTTGAAGTCTCAAATCCCGACAGACTTTGACTGCCGATCGAGACGGTGGCATTACCTTCACTACCCCTAACCTCCCTACTATATGGATACACAATGCCTCCTGCCTTCGATCAGGATAGAAAAGGAAATTACAGCGATGACAAGGAAGATTGGCTAGGAGTTTTATTCATTAACTCATCAAGTTATACGTCATCGTGAATTTTGTTAAGAAAATCTAATACTTAGCTAGATATTAAATTTTTGAAGAATTTTGAATGTTACTGCTTCAAATGTTCCAACTGATGTTATATTATCTCCTTATAATTTACATCAAACATATCATAATTACATCTTATTAAATAATATGTGATGTGTTTTGAGTTCAAGTTTTTCAGTTTGATTTGAGATAAAGTGATCAATGATGATGTGTAAAAAAATAAAAAGCAGTAATAAAAAGAATTTCAGAATAAAATTCTAAATGGAATAAGGGAAATGAGCAATAAATCTCCATTCAAATATATATATACTCCACATAAAGGGGAGCTTTTTAGAATAATAAGAAATAAAACCATTAACAATTTTATTTCTTGTAACATTAAGATTAAAATAACATAAAATTCACGATACCGTCTGATAAATATTTAATATTATGGATTTATTTGCATGTCGAAATAAAAATATATATACAATCAATTAATTTAAGTGCACTGAATCGGAAGCATAAACTGGGGTAAAGGCAATCTCAGCTCCTTTAACAGCCTCTAAATCGAATAAAAACAAAAAGATTAAACAATCAAATTTTCTTTTTTTTACGTTGCAAGTTCAAACACGTTATTCTCGGAGCGGCAAAGAGAGGGAGAGAGAGTTCGAAGAGGCAAGATAGCTAGAGAAGAAGTGGCTAGCTTCCCATGGTTATCCAGATCGGAGGACTCTTTATAAAATTCTGTTGAGAACGTTATTCGATTCTAATATTATATCCTGAAACATACAATATAAGGAGAAAACGAAGCAGCAAACCAATGCAGACAAATAAAAAGAGAGAGCGAGAGAGAGAGAAAAATAGTGTGAGGAAGAGAGTTAGGAGACAATTCTTTCATTATAAAGCCCAGGATGCTGGTCGGATAGCCGCTATCCAGCCGACAGTGAACCGACATGGGTTCAATCACCAACACGAAGGTTTTGTGTGTTCAAGAGAGAAGAAGAAATGGACTCACTCAGTGTCTTGTGGGATTTCCAGAGCTGGATTATATCGATTGATTGCCCTCGAGCAACTCTACCCTTCCTGCCTCCCTTTGGAAAAGGATTGCGAAGGAGAGATGTATCTTAAATTATAATATCTCAGTCTCGTTTCGGTTGCTGTTGCCTACTATAGTGGTCTTGTCTGTCACTGTTGAACTGTAATTGTTCCCGAATCTGCCTGCCCTCTTTTGGCGTAATCCTATTCTCTGGCAGGAACCATTTCCCCAGCCAGTTACAGAGGATTCACTTTGTCCTACAGCTTGAGTAACTCAATTGACTGGCAATACTGGTGGAGGTCATTAAGGACAAATTAAATTTAGACACTGGGTGAGCCCGCTACAGTAAAAGTCGACGAAACTGGCGAACAGAGTGCGCCATATTAGTTGGTTTATAAGATGGAATACTCTGCAACAACCTGCAAAATGTCATAAAACTCTTGTTGTCAGCTTCAAAATGGATAATATGCTCCCTTGAGAAAGCTGGATGGGAGGATTTGGGGTGGAGGAAACGAGAAGAACGGAAGTGAGACTATAGAGCGAGTGTTAAGGAACTCCATAGACCAAGTTTGACAAAAGAGATCCGATCCTATACACAAGATTAAGACCAACTACTTTATCAAGCAACCCTTTCTAGCGTCTTGTCACGAAAATTTAATGCCCTATAGGTACACTAGACCATCAAAACAATTGGTGATAATTTTTTCTAATTTACTGTGACATTTGAAGCTGACAATATTATTACAATTTTGAAAGTCAAATTTTATATTTATAAAGAACATAATATAAAATAAGTGCGCAGTGAAAATATATGCAATCTTTTTAAATTTACAGTTAAAAAACAATTCTTTATGAGATATAATCTTTTGATCAAAGCCATAAAATTAGCAATTATAAATATTAATAAATATTAGTAATGATTTATCATCCTTACCATCAATGATCAATGATTAAAATCAATGATTGAATCAAACAAAATATGTTTTCAAATTAAATGTATTATAATATTCATATGGTTTTATCATATCTGACGAAACTCTTTTTTTATTATTTATACAAGTAATCTAGATATTAATTACCATTTTAAAATTATCAGGATATAGAACCGAATTAGTCTTAAGTAAGAATCGTGTTACCAAAATAATGAATTAGTTATGTATCATTAAGATAAAGGCATTTATAGAACAAATGTACTCTAAATATAAACAATTGTAAATATTTCCAAAGCGTATTGTTCGACAGCTATGGAGGAAACGTAATAATTATCCATACAATTGTGACGTTTAAGATACTTTGGAGAAATAAAAATATTCTAGAAACATTGAATCAAATGGACAAGACAATTACACTGAATAAATTTGCAGGTGAGTCAGTAGCACTTGTAAAATAAATGTTGAGCCAATTACATTTTTTAGATTTATAAATCAAATTATAATTATTACTGCTTTCGAAATAAAAGATAACTTATCTGCCACATTACAATATTTATATAACAATTAAAATTTAGTGTAAAGAATGTTTTAAAATATATATTGTATTGTGCACTCCAATGAACGTAAATTATTGATTATTTTTTAAATATCATAATTTTAACGTCATATGATCCATGTTTTTATTCTGAGGCACCCAATAACATACATCAATTTGCTATAGGTAGTAGAGTGCAGATAAAACATAGTTTGCTAATTTAAAGATCATCTTAGAACCAGCTTGACTGAAATCTACAAAATTATTATTTTACAAAGGTCCTTAAATTGGAAAAGACTTGAAAGTATCGTCCGAAGCTGTATTGAGCCGCACTTCCGCTTACAAATTTTCTTTCATGACTTGGCTATGGAACTATTTTTTTGAATAATACTGCAAGTAGAGACTGGGTATTATTAATTATTATTACTTCATTAAAACGGATTTCACTTGAGTCGCAAGACTACAGAACTAACTCACTTTTCAGTAAACAACATCGTCTCATTATCTGATTAGACGCGTGATTGTTGTATAGTAGGGGAGAAAAAATGGTGAAGGAGGTGGAGCTACAAGCCAATCATTTGAAAACTGACGATTTGAGCGATCAATAAAATCGCAACCAATAATAGACCTGCCCTTTGAAACGGATACGTTGCTATGGAGGTACGCGTAGGAATTATACTTCACGTTGTACGTGTACCGTGGGTGGAATTGTAATATTATATCAGTTTTAGCCAGATCAAACGGCACATGAATTAGTGTGAGCGCGGAGAATGAATACAAAAAATGGAGACTCACATGAAAGGCAAATCACTCAAAGATTAAAGAAACACATACAAATATAGCTAGCTAGTGTGTATATTTATAAACTGCCGCCGCTACTAAGCAGGATGGGAAACATTCAGGAAATTGTATTCACTATACTTTATAATGCGATGTCTGGAGTGTTCTGGTGAAGTATGCCGGGTCATAACCCGTTAGGAGAAACCTACATATATTGAGGAAAAGTTGGGAATAAACATCTTTCTATCGAGATGGTTTTTGTTGATGTAGGAACTGTATAGTTTACGCAAAGATTGCCTTTTTTGAAAACAGGAGCATAAATTCATTATCCAATTTCAAAATCTCTTTTCTAAGCATCGCTATGATCAATATGTTTAATTCCGTTCTTGTTATGCTAATTAAATGAAGCCGCTTCTGCAATATCAGTAGAATAAATAAGTAGTATAATGAACTTAAATCCCTTAAATACAAAAGAATTAATTACAAAAATAACCAAAATCATAGTTTAGATAAAAAATTTAAAACGCAATTGTCCCTTTCTGATGTGCGATGGGAGTTTTCTGTGTGAAATTTTGACCAACAATATAGTCATAATATGAAGTTGCCATGGTTGCAAAACAACATTACCTTCAACGGCGTTTGTAGAGAAGAAGGCGATATTTTTCGTCTCGAGTGGGTTGTCGTTGGTGAACTCGGCGGTTCGAGTTTGTGGTTCGGATTCGCCAGTCAGTGCCGAATTGTCCACCTGAAGTTGACGAGGAACTGAATATATTAACACCCGTATCAAATAAAACAGGACATAAAAGCGAAAGCATGTGGCGTTGACGAAGAGAGTTGACAGAAATCATCTACTGTAAATAATACGTAAGATTTTGCCCGCGTTGATGTGTATAATATATTTATTTATTGTTTGAAAGAGAGGCAAGAAAGGTTTCCCGCAATATTTGAAATTTGCAGACATCCAATTCGACATTTTAAAATGAGAAGATAGAGAGTTATTAAAAAAATAATAAAACACAGAAATAAAATGAAATATCTGAAACTTTTTTTTAAATTTCACATTACAGCTCGATAACAAAATTCTTGGTTTACTTAATTTGTTCTTTAATTGTTTAAATTGTTTGATTTCCATGAATTTGTAAACATTTATTTGAAATATATAATAACAACTACAAGATTACAACTAACCATAGAGGAAGATGAACAACAGTAAGAAATAATGTATATATTCTAGACTATAATAATAAAAATACATAATCAAAAAAATATGATCACAAAATTGTTAGTAATAAGAACACTGGATTAAGAACTCTTTTTGAAATAACTGAAATGAGAAACCTATTCCTCCTAATACGGTTATCATACTATCTTGTTGCCACGCAAATGCTCTTGATAATCAATAGTAAACTGCTTCATTATTAATAATTATAATAATTATATCAAAATGAATTAAAGTTCTCAAAACTTCAACAAAAAGAAACACGGTTTGTCAAGTGGAAAATAGCTCTTAATGTCAGCATCGTATAGCTCAAAATATTTCAATATTCTTAATAGAAAGACGGAGAGCTGATTATTTGATGAATGAAGCAATATGGCGGATTCTCATGAATATTCCGAATAGGGAATAAATGGGGAGAAGAACTGTAAAGCGAATGATGTTGAAGTATCTCGGAAAAGTAAGCAAACATTGGCTTGTTGTTTCTAGGCAGAAAAAGACCTTTGGCCTGGAGGTTCATGTTTGCATGGAAACTGGGGCTTAAGTATAGATTTAGTTATGGTTACAATTTTAATGCATAATAAAAGAAAATTAATTCCAATGGATAGAAAAATGAATGTGGTCGGTCCTAAAATTCGTATAGATTCGTATTTATATAGATATTATTGTATAGTTATATAACATAATGAATAAAAATCAATAAATGGTTAATTTTAAAATTCTAATTGAGAAAGATATAAATGTTTTAAATAATAGTTTAAAATTTATTAAAATCCTTTCTTTTAATGAAACAAATTGTATTGATCTAAACGTCGACAGGTAATTAAGGTAAATTCAACGTTTGAAAAGTATACCAATTTATATCAAAGAACTACTTTACTTAGAGACGAAAGGGTAATTACTTCAAAAGAAATTAATTTCTCAATTTCGACTCGAAGAAAGAAAATTAATGAAATAGCTTTATCCTGTCAAAATAAGTTTAACTGACAATTTATATTTATCGATTCAAAGATTCGTTATCTGATAAATGAAAAAGTTCGGTCACAAAACATATTATAGTGAGTATTTAATACACAAACTCTTCGCCACATTGAAGATTCTTCAAGTAATGAGGTTAGAATTTACATTGGATCAGATTAAGCCTTCACACATTTTAAAGCTCTCTGTGACATCTAAATTAAGAGCTTTTGTGGTATACTTTTAATTAAACATATCGTAAAAATTTTAGTTTTAAAAGGGAAGAAATTTTAATTTCTGTCTAGCATTAAATCGATTTTATTTCTATGATAATTATTAAAGACATTGTTAAGTCGCATAATGTTGAAGTTATAAGTGGCAATTAAAAAATGAAATATTTTCTCGCTTCAGGAGATAATTAATGTCAAAGAAAAGACTTTGTTTTTATATTAAAGACTTAATAAAGCAAACAAATTTTGTTTTTAGAGACACCTATTTTATATAAAAATTGACAATTGGGAAACAATAGAAAGTAATTTCTCAAATAAAATACTCGCATCATGTTCAAAACAATATAATCTAGTATCTTTGAAAACATTTTTTCAGTTATTAAAAATTGAAGAACGATAATCAAATGAGTAACTTTTATGAAAGAAACATGTATAACAATTCATTTTTATTAAAAATAATAGAAAAAATTAGTGTTATAAAAAGTTTCATGTGTAATGGTACAGCCAAATATGAAATCGCAACTAGAGCCTAGATTTAAAGAAATATTGACATATAAATAAATATTTCGTTATTTTGGGATGTCAATAGTTATTTGATGAGAGAGGAAATATTTAGAATTTGTAAAGCACTCAACGATAATGACATTAATGGCAATTATATCTATATCTATATAAAACAACCTCTCAAAACACAAAACAATAGACAAGCTTGTTATAATTAAGGTATAAGTAAAAATCGATGTTATCTCTACCCCTTAAGTGGAAGAATTGTGCGATATTTTCTTACCTTGAACGAGCTGGCATAAATCACTCGAATGTCCGCTGGAATACAATCTCCAAATTTGACTTCAACAATATCGCCAACAACAAGCCCTTCAGCTGCCATATCGATCTTCTGACCATTTCTGATGACCAAACATGACTACAAAGGAAGGATAAGAACAAACACATACTATTGCTTTAATTCATGAAAATATATGTATAGCCAGTTCACCAATTTTGTCATATTTTTTTTACATATTATTGGATAAAAAAAAAACATTTTTAAATATAGATACAAAATAACTTTTAAATAAATATCCAAACATAACTTGACAATCTAAAATATCAAATCTTTTCATTGAACTAAGGAGGGTGATGTCCGTAAGTTGTAATTTACTTCCGAGCTTTAAATAAAGAAAATGACATACCTGCGGAACCATCTTTGCGAAAGAGTCCATAATCTTGGATGATTTAGCATCTTGGTAGTAGGAGAAACACCCTGTTATCACCACCACACCAGTCAATACGGCCCCCAAATAAAGCTGAAAATTGACAACAATTGCATTTGTGAAGAATAGACACTAATATGTATTAAATTACATTAAAGAGAAAGTTTTTCAACAATGCATAACAATATGCTACTTTACTATACTACTGCTATAAAATTATAAATAACTTGTCGTGTAAAATATGTTTTGAATTTCTTTAACACCATTCAATACCCAGTCACTTCGAATTAATATTTGAGTTTAAACTTACGGAAGAATAAAGACTAAAAATAAAAGCATAGCTTATCCTATTTCACCATTATAACGAATAAATCGATTAATTTCATTAAAATCATAAAAATTAATTAAACAGAATGTCAAATTTAATTTTAAAAATTTGATATGTAAATAATTTTAATTATATGTCTAATTGTTAGTCAAATTCAAATATATACAATTAATTAAAATTACCCAATAAATGACTGAGGACTCCCGTGATTTAATAAGAAAACAAAATTTAATGTTCTTATTTCTGTATACTCGTCAAACTAAATGTTAATTATTGATTTCAAAATAGCTAGACTCAAAAACCATTGCGTTAACAAGGCTGTGAATAATGTTCAGGTTACACTATACACCTCACCGAAGCTCTGCAAATAAATCAAAATCTATTTCCAAACTGCACGCAAGCAACAAAGACACACAACTATAGTTCTATTCGAATACTCCGGAAAATCTGAGAATATACGCAGCTATAGGAATCTCTCAACATGTAACTGTAAAGCAACGAAAAATAGCTCAATAATGCCAATCAAAGAAGGCAGGAGAGATAGACGACGTGAAAATAGGATAATTAATTCGAGAAAGATATAAACACATTGAAGAGATTAAAAATGTATAAGAATTTGTTCATTATATAGGAATATAATATATACTCCGAAAGGAAACCTATTAGTCCGTGTATTTCAGAAAAGAGAAATGTTTTGTGGGCTTTCAGTTAAAACATGTGTCATAATGTCATAAGAAGATAAGCAAGGGTTTAACTAAACTTTTATATAAATGAAATTTGTCATGTTCAAAATAATTTTGTTTCAAGGGAAACAACATGGATAGTTTATACAAGTTAGACGGAAGAAATCTAAAAATTTAAATTTATACAAAATAATTTAAGATAAAATAGAAGGTGATTATAAACGTTAGTAAAGAAATTTTAGAGACCATTTAGAAAATTTAATATGTATACATAACCTATTTCAGTAATAATTATATTTAAATGCATATTAAATTATTTTATCATTTAAGAAGTAAAATGTTGATGTAAATAATTCCAATGTTTAGAAGTAATAGCTTAAAGAATTTTCCATTTGGTGTAAGCGGGTATTTAGCGATACTTACATTGTCCTTTGGTGGATCTTCATACGCGCCCGACTGGATGCCAAAAGCGAGGAAGCAGAGAAAGGCACCGATCCACAGCAGCATGGAAAAGCCACCAAAGAGAGTTCTAAAGAATTTGACCCACTCAGGAGTCGTCTTAGGCGGCGTGAGAGCATTTGGACCGTCCGCTTCCAGACGTTGGCTTAAAAATGAAAGATAAATATAATTTATGTATTCGGTAATAAAAGATAAAAAATTTTAAATCTTCAATAAAATATAATTCTAATGTAGTGAAAAATACTTTTTTATTATTTAGAAAAAAATACAATTGTTTCACAGATGAACAGCTAATTGTAGTATATTGGCAAGACTGTTTCAAGCACAAAAAACGTAAACAGACATTTAAAATTTTAAGCAGAGTATTATAGAAAGGGTTATTTATTTATTGCCTATTGATGAACACTGTATTAAAGCATTTCTTGCCCTCTTCTCAAATATTTTAAAACATAAAGCACAGTAATGTAGACAGCAAGAAGTCTATCATGTGCTTTTCATTTATCAAACCAAAAAAGAATTCATTTTCATCTTACCGCGCTCGATCTACAGTCAGTCCACGTTCAATATCACTGTCAAATCGAAGGAGCAATTCTGGCATTGGGATCTTGTGCTCGTCCATTTCCAGCTCCTGTTTGAGCTCTGCCATCTTCTGCTTCTCCTTTTTCTTCTTATCAGCAGCAGCATCCTAACAACAAAATATTATAATTTTAAGGAAATATTCGAATTTAAAATTTAATACACCAATTTAGAATACATCAAAAATTTATAAAACTTAGTTTATTTTTAAAAATTTATAAATTTGCATAACAAAATGATTATTTTAAAAAAAGAAATACTCAAATTAACAAATTTAGTTGACTACTATTAATTATGTCTGATATAAATATCAGGAAGTCATTTTTCACTGTAATAATAATTTGTGATAATGATTTGTTCTTTACATTTATAATTAATGATTAATGAAGTGTCTATAAATTATGAAATATATTTTAATATCAATTAAATATAATTTTTAAATGTAACTATTCATATAGTTAATATTTAAAAATAATTTAAAAAATGAAATACAATCAATAGGCAAATAAAGAAATGAAATGTATCCATGGTCGATATTTCATTTCTAAATTAAAATTTTAGACTTTTTGACAAAATATATGGATCCTTTGACTGTAATTATATGTATTTATGTATGTAATATATGAATATCCCAGGGGAGAGTCTATAAACTTTCTAAACAAATTATATAAATCATAAATAAAATTAATCATTTAGTTATAAAACTTAAAAAAATCCACATTTGTAAAAAAAAGTCCCCTATTTCACATCATGGCTCTGTTTTTCAAGACTTTTCATGTATGAGGAAAAACATCCCAAAATTCCTGACATTTTAAGACTTTTCAAGACTTTGTAAGAACCTTTTATATTAATTAAATAATGTATAAGATTAAATAGGTACCATGTACATTCTTAAAATAAAGAGCTACTAATAATCATTGAAAGAATAACCAAATCTTTTTAAAATGTATTATATATTTAGGATAAAAAGCTAAAATAAAAAATTGAAAGATCTTAAGTTTAATGGTATTTTTTATATTTTATATTAACACAATTACTAAAAATCTTTATTTTTATTTTGAAACACTAGTAAAATAAAATTAACTATTTTCCTTCATTAGTATTGGTTTTTTTAACCATTTTAACATATTATTGAAATTAAATCCTGATTTTGATATGGATAATTGAAACATAGAACAAGTAAAAAATTTTAATATCAAGAATACACATAAAATGCAACACAGGTAACAGCTAGTTTATTCTTATTTCAAAGTATTTCTAGACTGTTGACTAATCTTTCAGTGAAAATATATAAATTTCATTATTTTTAAAATAGATTAGATAAATATAATTAAATCTTGTATGTTTTGAGATGAATGTATTGTTCATATCACAGTTACCAGCTGTAAACACCCCACCCCCCAATTCCCTCTTTTCAATATTTGAAATTATACTAAAGACTACCAAAAGAATGTAAAAGAATATAAGTGAGCATATATAGTGATATAAATATAGTGAGACAGAATATTATTAATTTTTAATGTTTAATACATAAGTTTTTTAATAGTTTAATTCAGAATTTTTTCCAATTTGCATTATATGTCTTTTAAATGCCATAATAGTTTAGTCTTTTCTTATTTTTTTTTATATATAAAATTTTTGATTATACTCCAGATATACCTTCATAAGGTTATATGTAATGCAGACTAGGATTATTTGAAAAAAGTAATTAATATTAAATATATTGTAATGTAAATATTATTTATATCAATTTAAAAAATATTTTATATCTAGATAGTAGGTAAATATAATTATAGCTAATATACTTGATTTTCACATTATTTGTAATGTTTTCATATTTTTACAAAATTTTATTATGAATTCTTTTTAATTTTGAAAAAAATTAATACTAACTTTTTTAAGATAATTATTATTTTAATTCAAAATATTTGTATAATAGTTTTTTATTAGTATAGTCCTAGCCAAAATAATAATACATATTATATATATATATATTTATAGTGTGAAAATATTTTATATATCTCTAGTGCTGAGTGGTATATATATATATATAAATATATAGATAATGGATGGGTTATGATAGCTAGATTGCATAAAATGAATACATTATAACAAAAGAATTGTATAAATATTATGGTACATTTGTAATTTATGTTTATAAAATAATTATTGTTTTAAATTGCTTTAATTCATTTCCTGTTTTAAATAGGCATCCAGTCTCTATTGTTTGCTCAAAATAATGCCTAGAAGTTGTCCTTCATCTCCTAGATTTATTGTAAATCAAGATGAAATTTGTTCCTGAGTTCATCTGGCATAACACACTCAGAGAAAAGAGCAAGCCCATTAAACAATTTATTCTTTTAATCAAATGTGTACCACATTTAGATGTTTTTGCTAATTTTTTATACATATTCATGGGTGTAACTAGGAATTTGAGGTGGCCCAGGCAAAGACTGGGTCAAAAGTTTTTGGGGTCCAGGTTTCTAGCCCCCTGAAAAAATTTTCAATGTCTTAAATTGTAATGAAGCAATATTAGAGCACAAAAAAACTGAGGGATTAAGTTTCAATAAAATAACAATAAAAAACATCATGAAAATTGTATTAGTATTAAATATATACAATGCGTTTCATATATAAATTAAAACTTTTTATAATGAAAAGCTTGGACAAATATTCAGCTAGGTTTAGAATAAACAAATTTATATATATATATATATAACATTACTTATCATTTATTATTTATTATTTATTCAATATATGGCAGTAAGATACCAATATATTATAAATTTATATTTTACATTATATTATAAACTTTATTTTACTTATTCAAATATATATACAAATAAGGCTGGCTTTACAAAATCTAGATAATTTGACAAATTATTAAAATTTACATTATTATTTGCTAAATGACTCACAAAAGTGTATGTATTCTAATTTGGTAATTTGAACTATTCTAAATTTTCAAAATAGTAACACCTTGCCCAATGGCTGGTTATGCACCTGATATATTTTATATATTTCTGACCAGTATATATACATTGTGGTATAAATTTATTGAACAAAAAATTATTTTATGAATGTAAAGTACAAATTTATCAATATTACAAAAAAAATAATACTTTTTCAAATTATGTTTATATTTCTAAACAGTAAAGAAAATATAACAATGGAAAAAATAAATATCTATCTTTAAATGTATATATTATTGTTCTAAAAAACTAGTATTTATAGAACTATAGAGACTAATGTATAACAGTAGATTTATAATTGAAAATCAAATTTAAATCAAATTTACCGTATTATTTTCAGTTGCCATTTTCCGACGAAAAGAAATACCTAAAAATTAAATTTCGATAAATTCTAAATTCTAACGACAGTTTCGTTCAAAATATTTCAAAAAGCGCTATTGAATCATATTAAAGAAAATATAGTTTAATAAAACCATATTATTAGTTATAATGAAAACTATTTAACAATTTTATAAAAACTAATTAAAACTAATTTTAACTTATTTTATTAATTATTGTTGCTATACAGTGAAATATATCTATAAAGTTTCTTCGAGGGATGATAAAAGTAATTTATATCCGAGCTAGGTACGTTATAACAACGTGATATCACTGCATGTGTTCAAATATAACCAAAACTTTTTCCAGGAGCATTAAAAAAGTACCTTTTAACAGGATAATACTGTAAAAAAATGCTTACGATTCTGTCAGGTCACAATCTACAATTTAACATATTTGTATATTATTGAACGATTAATATTATTGGTATTAATAATTTATAATTCATATTTAAAATTAATATTTTAAAATTATAATTCATATTTAAAATTATATTCCTGTTTAAAGTCTATAATTAAGTTAAAAATAAATAAGTCAAATAATTAGTTAGTTAAAATTAATCTGCACCTATAGGTCGTTCGCTCTCAGCTAAGCATGATGTATATATGCTATATATGATCAATGAGCTTTAAACAGAAATATTTTGTCACGTCGCAATTTTAGAAATTATAACCACCCCCTCCACCTTTATAACGCTTTGTCACTGATTTGTTCAATTCTGACGTATTTTTTGGACAGCCTCTTAACATTGGCTAATTTTGCAAATCTGTAACTATAGAAATACTTTAAATATGTTATATTATATAGAAACTCTGAATTTATGAATGAGCAATGTATATACAAGTGGGCCAGAAGTCACCGACCACACTTTCAAAATTATATAAATATTTGCATAATATTAACAAAAATCTATTTAGTTACAAATGAGATATTTACCTTTCAGTTGCCACAAAATGCCTTCTTGATAGTTGAAGTGCTGATGAATACGAGATAAGACAAACGTATTAAACATTTCCAAGTATGTCTGACCACTCACAGTTGCGGAAAAAGTATTAAAGTATTGTTTACAAGGTTTCACAATACATTATAGTATTAACATATTGTTTTTTATTTTTAAATAAGTTATTTAAGTTATGTAGAAGAATAAAATTTACTTTTAGGATACAACTGTTGTATTATATTCCTGGATTATATATTATATACGTATTTAACACATAATTATGTTTACATATTTTTGTTTGATGTTTGATGTTATATGTCATCCATGGATCTGTCTTTAATCATATGTTATATTAATATTTCCAGAACCGTCCTTGTTGGTGAATAAAATAAACTATCACTTAACAATTAAGAATTTCTTTATGATATGTAGACCGTATATGTTCTTTTTTAATATGTTAATCGCCATTCAGAAATGACAATACGCGGCTGAGGGGTTGGAGTACTTGCTTTTCCGTATAACGGGGGTATAGGGTGACAATGCCGTTAAGTAACTGTGGTCTTAGCCATGCTTATTTTATTAACCAGTTCAAACTTTCTGTAAGTGAACCTTACATTATTTCTATACTTTATAATACTTCCAAGAAAAATGTTTATAATTTTATTATATATTTTGTTTATTCATGCTATTTAATTACTTGTGATTAACTGTGTTCAAACATAGTATATATATGAATCGCTGCAATTCAGTATAAACTCATGCAACTAGGTTTACTGCTATTATACGTTTAGTACCATATATCTTATCTTTTTCAATTTCTTATGGTAACAATTTGGTGTTGTGAGCAAGATTCTAAACTACTATGTATGACATAAATAAAACGCTGCATGGAAAATTTGGATATCACGATTTTATTTGGCTTAGATGACTGGCACGAATGATTCCAGCTCTATGTTATGACAAGCCAAGGAATCACGAACAACAATAAAGGAGCTTTTTATCTAACGTTGATTAGGAAGAGCGGTTACAAACTTCTTAAGGATCTACGTCGTATCCTGACAATTTACAAACAAAGACTGTGGAGCAACTACAATAACTTTTTCGAAATCTCTTTTAACCGTACAAATTCGAAACAACGGAGCGTGCACTATTTAATATCATATCAATAAGTTATGGTTAGGCTACCTTTTAAGATTACAACAGCAAACGACTCAGTGCAATTTAGGAGCGGAATTCAAAACCCATCTAAAGGATCGTATTATATTACGGGTCTTAACGATGCTGAGGTTCAGCGGAAGCTATTACGTTAACTAGAATTAAAGTTTCAATTGGCTAAAGGAATTTCAGATAATAAGCGGTTTACTTGCAAGTTCAAAAACGCTGAATGTCAAGCATGTTATCGAACTGGACACATTCAAAAGGTCAGCAGAAATCGTGATACTGTCAAAATGGTCGTAGCCAGCATGGATTCCGATCCATCTTCAGATAATGACACTATACTGTATAGCTGTACAGGTAACAACCCTTATATCATCCGCTTTGTTAATTTCGATATCGGTAAATCTCCAGTTTCATGCCTTTTGAAGAATTTAATGAAGTCGGGGTCAAAGAAAGTGATGCTCAAAACACAAACGTCACAATAAGATGCGTTTCAGGGGACGGGATCCAGTACTTTGACAAATTTCAACATCAATCAGAGACAAATTTCCAACTATTAGGCAGTGACCATTAAATTTGAAATCACTTTAAAAAGCCAATAGTTCTATATGGAACGTAAAGAAATCATAATACAATTTTGTTTAGTAACAACAAATGCGGAATAAGTATTAAACCATTTTCAAGTAAAAGTCACAGCTCCTCCAATTTTCCTCAAAACTCGTCCAATAGCGTTAATTGACAACGATCAGTTGTTGAACAACACCTCAAGTCACTTAAGTCTTTAATCCAATGAAATCAAGTTCGTGGAGCACCCCAATCATAATTCCACTGTAAAGCGGAGATTCCACTTCCACCTAATTTGCGGACATTTAACAACTACGGTCAATCGCATCCTGCGACGACGACACAGGACGGCGATGATATATTTCAGGGTCTCCGAGACAATAAATTTTTCTCTAATATTGATCTAACGAACGCATTCTTGATGATTCCGCTGGAAAATGAGACAAAAATTTTACTACAATCAACACTGCTTGGGGTCTCTTCAAATAACGACTTACATCTGTTAATTTTATCCTAGAATATTTCAACAAGCTATGGACAGGATAATTAATGGCATGGTATCAAAGAAGCCCGGGTTTATCATACGACTTGACCATGGTAGGATGGATGAGGAAAGAAAATAACGACAATCTCCTATTGGTTCTCCAACGTTCGTGAATCGAAAAGTAAAAAATTATACTACAAAGTCGGTTTTTGTTGTCAAAAAATCAATTATTTTGGTTATTATTTGGATGGGTATGGAATCACTCTGGATATTGATCGTAATCAGGCTCTAAGGAAGGTATCTACTCCCAAATCATCTGAAGTCTTAGAGGTATGTTCGTTTTTGGACTTATTTCGATCAAATTTGTACACATCTTTGCTGCAATGGTCCGGCCACTTTTTGATATGCTCTCATAATGGATAATTTGAAATGGACGAATAAGGCACGTGCTAATCAATTGTCAGTTTTTCGATTAAATGCTTCTTGCAAATAGCTAGGCGTGTACTCGGATGTTAAAATGAAAGATTTTTGATCGGATCATCAAGCGTTACAAAACATTTTCAACCTTAAGAATGGATGGTCAATTGCAATCTCGCCATAGCAAAGGTTAACTGAACTCTTCTGTATTCGATAAGAAAATTTCAGTCTTATTCAGTTTCGCAATATTATTCTTCCAACAAGCCGACAAGCCATCCTGTACACTATATACACTTATGTCATAAGAGACACAAAACTAGTCTTTCAATGGATCGCGACTACTCTACTAAAAATTTTTTACTCACCTTTACTATTAGTATTCACCTTGGTATTAGTTGAAGATCAATATCTCATACTGCTTATATTAAATGGTAAAGAACGCATGGGATCACGAGAAATCAATTAAAAAGTCATAATTTGGATAGTAATTTACGCATTAAAATAACGCAAAAAACTACAGTTTCACAAAAACGCATAGTGTGGACGCAAGTATAAAATAAAAATGGAAATTTAAGTAATCAGCATGGTATAAAGGTCAAAATTAATGTTATTATTGTTGAGTCTGTTTCATATATATAATAGTTCGTATCTGCCCACCGTTATTAACAGAGGGTGTTTACGTAACATTATTTATATGTACGACCCTTCTTGACTTATTTAAAAATCATATTATATATGGTATACAATAATCATTGACTTATATATTATTTATCTAGACCGGCAAACTGATCAAAAAACTTCCACAGTGCATTTCAATTATATACGGTATTAGTTTCGATTTAAAGAGGGTTTTCAGTAATATATTAATCAATTAATTTATAGATTTCATTAATCTTAATGAACTTAATTTTAATCTTAATTTCATGAACTTCCGCCCATAAATTTGGCATTGAATATCGATATAAATATTATTCCTCCGCGGACGTTTTACTATTGAATATTATGAATATTGGTCAGTTTGCCGGTCTAGATAAATAATATATAAGTCATAGACAATAATCTTTATTAAAAAAATAACTTAAATTACAAATTGTTTTAAATAGTATTCAGTAAATTTTAGAAGTTGGTTTGAATATTTGACATGTGAGGATTAGAAAATAATATTATTTTATTTTTTGTTGAGGTTATAATATTAATGCTTTAATATTGCTATAGTACTTTGCAGGTTATTTAATTAAATGTTTAATAATATCGGGCATTCCAAAGAACTTCAAAATTTTTACATTAAAATGAATGGCCATAGCCTGCTTTAAATAATAGGGAGGACAGTCTTACGAAAAGGGAAATCTCCATTTCTATTATATATCAATGCCAACCATACAATTTTTATTATATATTATAGATAGTGTACAATTTTATACATGTTGGTGACCATTTGTGAACATTTATATGATCTACCCCTATTTCTTATGATCTTATTGATCTACAAGTAATGTGTACATGATTGGTCAGAAGAGTTTGCAGTTGTTGACACAAAAGGTTGTAATTTATTAGAAATTTTACTTTGTTTCATATTATGTAGGTTTTAATAAAAATAGTGCAACATAGTTTATTTTACATAATATGAAATATTTTAAATTTGTGTGAACAAAACTGATCAAATCAATTTTCAACAAAAAAAAAATGTTAAATTTTTATGTATTATTTAAATTTAGATTTTTTTATAACAAACATGTGTGCCACAATATTTACAAATTAATTTATATATTAAAATAGGTATATAGTATAAAACAATTACACATTTTGTTTTACTGAATTTGACAACCCCAACCCTTTGTTATGTTACATACATACATATGCACATGTCATTTTTTACACTATCACAAACACCTAGCAATTAATAATTTATGATATAAATGATTTCAATTTTCACAAATGGTCTGCACTGAATATGGACATTTCCATAAAAAGCAAGACAGTGGCAACTGATTGAGGATGTGATGATAACACTTCTGTTTGCTTTGCCTCCCAAGAGCTCTTCCTCTGTCTATAACATAGGCCTTTTATATTTCAGCCATTGATTTTCCCATATTTAGGTTAACTCTGAAATAAAAAATAAGATATAATTTTAATCAAGCTAATACTGTTTTATATAAAATTATATTTTATCAGACCACATAAATTTATGTCTAAAAAAACTGGATCATGTGAGTGGTCTGTCTGAATAATGTGTCATAATTTAATTTCTGTGAAATATTAATTATGTAAACATCTAATATGGATTTATTCTACATAAAACAGTATACACTGGTTAGCAGAAAGATTACAACAGTTTATTGTTTTTCCATTAAAATAAGCATAAATATCCATTTTTAGTACAACTATGAAAATAGAATATATGATGGATTGTTGAATCAATATATTGTGTACAATGTACAGATTTTTTATCTTAACTGTGACCAAATGGCTGAATATTTTTTAAAGCAATGTTCTGTATTCTAAAGCTAAAAGTGTATACTTTTAACACACAACTTTATTTTAAAATCTACTGTATGTTCTATTTACAATAACTGTTCTAAAAGTTAGGGTTTAGGCTTATTTTAATAGAAAAATAGCTGACCATTGCAATCTTTCTGCTAACCAGTGTATATGCCCATATTCTTTTGTATTAAGTCAAATAAAATAATACCACAATAATTGGTTATTTACTGTTTAACATCTTTTATTTCTTTTAATCATTTTTATATTTATTTTTTAATATTTATAATTTTAAATTGTTTAAAAATACTTTTTTTTACTTTTATTCATCCATTACCAGTAATCATTCATTCAAATACTTTTCAATTTTAAAGCAGCATACAATTTGTCAAAGTGTTTTTTCATTCAATATATTGAGAGATATAGAGAGATAATCTAGTATTAAGAAAACAGAAAAAAAACTTTTTTCTTTTTGTTGGTAACAGACAAAATTTGTAACACATATACATGTTTCAAATGGTAAATTAATCATCCAGATGATTCATTTGATGTGCCAAATTAAAAAGAATTGGCAAACACTCTTCCAGTAAAAAAGCTAGTAATATCTATAAAAACAAAAAATATATGAAGAATCAAAAATGGTGTATATAGTTGGAGTTCTGGTAACCTAGGTTACCATCTTGTCAAAAAGTTAGAAAAACTACAATGAAACAAGTTTTGTTTACCAATCATGAAAATAGAACACACCAAGTGTACCTAGCATTAATTTTAAGGTCATAGGGTCATTTTTCATAAAGTGACTTAGTTATGTGGATTAGTCTGGAGCAGAAGATTTTTTTGTGCAAAAAGTAAAATAATCAATAATATAATAAAATTTTACATGTTACACCATCAAGAAATCTAAAACTCACCAACATGAATCAATTGATTGCATTTGTTTGGCATCTTTATATAGTCCTTTTCCTTTGTGTTTATTTTTTATTCTTTTTTTGGCTCTTGGCATTCTCATTTCTGTTATAGTAGTAGCAGGATTATTTATAATCTTCTAGATTGTCCCCCAAACAAGCAATAAATAATAATAGGTTGGATATTATGATATTAAATCTGTTAGCTGTTTGAAAAGCAAAATAAAGATACCCAGACTTGCCAACTGTCCCAATTTTACAACAAATGTCCCACCCTTTAAAAATTGTACATGGAAAATAATTTGTCCCTTTATTTAAAAATGGCTGAAATGGTGAAACTAAATCTGCAAGAAACAAACATAATTTATTTACAAGACTAATGTATATTGTATAAATTTATCAATAAAGCATTTCAAATTGTAAGTCTTTGATTTGTAAGTTGTTGCCCAACATGGTGGTTATCTTTGACATCAAGCCTTCAATGTATTGTTCAACTTTGGTGACCTTTGCATCATTTCATTGCATCTGAATTGCAAGAAGTAACAGATACAATTGAGAAAAAAGGAGCAATCATCTGCTTCACTTGTCAATTCAATGTTTGAAGAAGTTGCTGACAATACCGATGATATATCATACACTCATTCTCAACAACTTTGATCAGAATTGACACATTCTAACCACATAGCCATAATGTGCAGAAGATTGGAGTCCCACTTTTCAGAGTTAGCAGGTTTGGATATCTACCAATTTAAGACACATGTATGATGCTGACAAAAGTGCTGATGGTATTAACAAAATCCTTCACTCCTGAAATATGTTTGTGCTGCTTGAAAAGCTTATAGAACTGTGCTAGAAAAAATAAAGACAGATAAGAAGAGATTGGCAACCAATACATTGACTTAAGCATAAAATGAAATTGTTTTAAGAAGTTTAGTTCAAAAACATAGAATTGTTAATACTTTTCAACTTCATTAACTTTTTAAACCCAGGGATCACAGCATGTGCAATTGAAAAAGAAACTTGTGTCCTACAGGGATTGCAACTGGTACAATTATATTTTGTTTCATTTATAATGGTTTAAATGAGTCATGACTATATGAGATAGATGGAAATATAGAATATAATAATTACCCAAAGTGTAAACATGAAATAAGATTTATTCATCCAAAGTGTAGGGGTAATCAAAATTTATTGACCATGTTTCAGGTATCTTATGAAATGATTAATTATCATTGATAACAATTATTTCATTTTATTATTTCACAATTTATTTACAAATGATGTCATCTTTATCATCTATGTTGGTTTGGTCTTCTTCATTGTCCTCAATTGCTGCTGATGTTTGGCAACAAGTCCAGCCCATAGTTGATCAATGTCCAGACCAACATTCAGAATTTTTAGTTTGGCCTGTAATCATATATTGTATGTCACAAAAGTCAATCTGTTCATCTCTTCAAATCAATATTTTTCAATAATCAATAAAATGTGAAATACCAAAGGCAGACAAAATAGATAAATTCTTTAACATGTAATTACAACTTCATTAATTACATAACATGGTTCAACTTGTGCTGGTCTGAATGACAGGAAATCAGCAATCATGATTCAAATGATAGAGGTCTTCATGCCCTGGTTAACCTTGACAATAACCTGGCAGTCCTGTAGGTTCCTGTCTGTACCAGGTGTTTGGAATTTGAAATCACAGTCCAGTTTGCCTTTAGAGGGTTCTGAAGTTAAGGATAATTCACTGAAGTTGATCTTTATTTGTGTCAAGAGGCATTCATTGATGGCAACTTTTTAAAAAGTCATCCGTCTGATGACAAAGAGAAGTAAACTCTGTTTTTTTAGGTGTTAATGGGAAAATTTTAATGGAAAACCTGTCCAAATTCTTAAAAGGCATAGTTCTGAAAATGTTACAAATAACATTGATCATGACAAAACATGAAAGTTTTATTGAATTTTGATAATACTAATGAAGAACAAACAGGTAAAATATTTTTGTCAACAGATGGATTATTCTACCTATAACAATATGTACAAGATACTGGATAATATTAATAACTAAGTATTGACAACAAATAAAGCTGATAGAAGATGAGGTTGTACTCTATTCTCGCATTTGGATATGATTATTTTAGGGAGTTATACCTGGTTCCTTTTGTTTATGTCATTTGTTCCAAAAGAAATTTGCATAATTAACAATCAAATGGTAATTATGTATGTAGGGTGGTGTCTGGTAATTCCAAAAATGTTACATTTTTAAAACAAACTCATTATCTATATTTAAAATCAATAAAGTTACCTTTTTTATGTATGGTTTATACATATTATAAAGTATATTAATCAATTTTTAAAAATATTTTAAGCTTATTATTATTCCCTGTATGTAAGCAGTAAAAAATTGCACCATTTTAGACCCTTTTCAAATAATTTTTACATTTAATATATTTGTTTTTAAATATAATATGAATTATTTCAAATGAAATTTTCTCTATTTTTATAATATTTAATGTATAAAATCATATTTCATTATGTAACAACACAATTGAACTTTTCCAAAATTGGGTAATTACAAAATGTCAAAAGGTTTTGGGGAAAACATTTTTTTAAATGTCTTATTTATATGAAGTATCAGGTTCGCTAGGTTGCTTATTTATCACTGCTTACATTAGGTAACCTTCACAATCGGTTTCAGTTGGGTTTCAGTTCAGTTGGTTTAAAAGTTGTTTGACCATAGCTTGATGTTGCCGGTAACTCAGCAGAAAAATAAGTGCTATGGCTAAACCATTTCTAACTGAGGTTTAAATGCGTTTGAACGTGTTTAAACTTTTAGTATTGTTTTCATGTAAATTTCGAGTTACGCATAAATTAGATTTTTTTATTTCATTATTTATGACAATATTTTTAACAAATTCAAATTTGTTATGAAAGCAGCATAATTTTGGTAGTTTAAAAGTTAAATTTGACAGAACATTTCATATCATATCTATTTAAATTTATTATAATTTTTTACATTTAATTTAAATATTTATATATAATCAAATAACCATCTAAATATATTGTTCTGAATCCTTTTTTTACATATATAAGGGGTAAATAATAAGTTATTAATAAAAATGAATATGAACATAATTTCATAACTAAACTAATGCTAAAAATATACTTACAACATTGGTTGATCTGCTCCATTAAAAAAATATTTCAGTTTGTTTGTTTTATAATTTATTAGATGCTATAGCCTATATAGATGGTCTCAGTATCTATTCGGCACTGACACGATTTTATAGTTTCTAGGCAGATACAACAATATAAGTTAATAAGCCTTTCTATTTAGGGTAGGATGTACATTTATGACCAAAAAAATCTTGATTTAAAATTAGTAACCATATTCAGTTTCTTATAAGTTTGGCTACCTACCTAACCATTCTGCATGGAAACATATTTTTATTTGAAAATTCCACCAATACCGATTCACTTTTCCTTGCTATATAAAGCACATGAAATCGACATCCTCTTCATTAAGGCTATTAGTTCAGATATTTATATTTTATAAAAATATTCTCATAAAAATAAACATATTCTGTCATAATTACATAAAAATGACTAAATCATGTAAGCTAAATATTTACAGCTATTGCCAACTTTAAACCAACTGAAAGTGTGAACTTAATTTCCAGTTAGAAAAGTTTAACCACCTGCTCATTAGAGAATTTTCCTGTCTAAATATACAATAATATTTTCGCAATAAAAGTAATAGTGTGGTTAAACTGGTTTGAATGCATTCAAACCGATTCAACTTTCAGCTACTTCAATGATTCATTATTTTATTGCACAGTGCCGACTTTCAATCCAGTTCACTTGTTCAGTTCAGTTAGAAAAGTAGATCATCTGCCGCAATTTTATTGGAGCAATTTAAAATAAATAAGCATGATATACTTTCCAACTGAATTATGAAGCCAACTTAACTAAATCCTAACTGAACTGAAACGCGAATGTGAACTGACCTACTGTTTAAAATAACATGTAAAAAATTAAAATTATCGTAATAACGTTTTCTTCAACTGGGAAGACTTTCAGATCAATTAAAAAAATACATAAAAAGCAATTTAACTACTTTTTTTCTCCATTAAATGCCTTGGAATGATCTCAACAAAAAGCTCTTCCTAGCCAAATTAAATTATATGCATTTACAGAAATCTAATAAAATGACAATGAATTATTATCCAATTTATTAAATGTTTTTAGAATATTTTATTTATATAATATTTTTTTGATGTAAAAAGTATTCTTTATATTTTTAGACAATTATGGCGGCAGAAACAAAAGAACCACTTAAAGTGGATGAATATGATTTTGATTCTTCAGATGAAGAGGTTTGTATTAGTATACTAAATCACATTTCCTATGTACAATTTTTAAAGTGACCAAATTTATAATAATTATATATTATTAAAGACTACATTTATTGTAGGTACCAGTTATCACCGTGTCCTTTAAAATCTTTTCAGGATATTCGCAACACTGTTGGCAACATTCCACTCCACTGGTATGACAAGTTCCAACACATCGGATATGACACTGAAGGTCGGCAGATTATGCGTCCTTCTTCAGATACAAAGGACACCATCGACCAATATCTGGAGAGTAGAGAAAATCCTAACTTCTGGCGTACAATTCGCGACCCCATGACTGGTCAAACTGTGATTCTATCTGATAAAGATGTAGAATTCATCTCTCACTTGTCTGGTAATAAACCGATCAATGACGGCGATGGAGATGAAGAACCAGTGAGGAATTTGTTAAAGAGTTCACCTTTTTATTACAAAGCGAAATATTATAACATATTATAGAAACTTAACTTATTCCTCAAATTAACTTAAATTCCTCAAATTTTTCTAGCTATAAATTATTAAAAACATTTGCAGGATCTTTCTGTACAATTCCTTTCAATGTTCTAATCTAGTTCTGGGGTGACGTTTTCACAAATGATGTTATGGAGACTCCAATGACGGCCCATCCACCACAAAAGAGGAGCTTTGTTCCATCGAAGGCTGACAGAATTCGTGTAAGTTATTCTTATTTTCATATAATAACTATATTATGTATATCTAAATAAGTTCTTATTACACGTTGAAGAAATTTGAAGGGCATGACAATTCTAAAACAAACTAAAACAAAAAAAATATTTTTCATAGACATTGTCACCCACACCAATCTGTCTATAAAAGGGACAAAGTCTTAGAGAACAGATGGAATTTGTAAAAGAACTGATGCAGTGAATGAAGTAGATAGAAGTAGTAGAATGAAGTAGTGAATAAACAATGCTTCACAGATTTTATTTTTCAAAAATTCTTTTTAAATGCTGGTGCAATAATTCCATAAAATCGTGGAAACCGGTAGTAGATAAACTGTTAATCATTTGTGCCACAGGTTGGCCGTATGGTTCATGCCATAAAAATGGGCTGGATGAAGGCCCCCGCTAAACGCCCTCCGTGGGATGATGCACCGGACTTCGACTCTGACGAAGAGGCAGATGCCATCGAGAAGCAAGAATTTTCTGACGTCTGGTCCAACGAGGCGTCGACCAATGAGAATAGTGTCGCTGTACAACGATTAAGACATATGATGCGGGCACCACCAGAGGCTCTCCCGGGACATGAAGCGTCGTACAATCCTCCCAGTGAATACCTTCTCACTAAACAACAGGTATTGAAGACTTGGATTAATATTAACAGGAATGAAATATATCACAGATTTTTCCAAGAATTATATTCCCTTTAATTTACGTGTATGGACTTTTGCTTTTTAATTTTAAAAATTGATGTAACCTTTTTTTACTTCTTTTCAGGAGAAAGAGATCAAGCGAGCTCGACACGACCCCACCCTACGAGACAAGGCACCTTCAATACTCCCTCGTAAATACACCTGTCTTCGTCATGTTCCCTTCTCCATCCAGCACATTCGGGATCGCTACAATCGTGCAAGGGATCTCTTCATGGCCCCTCGCATGGTTAAGCAACGTGTACATACCACTCCTGAACAACTTCTGCCCAAAATTCCTTCACTGGCGGATCTTAGACCATACCCAAGTAGGAACGGACTTATTTATAAGTAAGTGAATTTTTTATAATTCAGTTTTATTTCCACCTCATTAATAATTGTTTTGCAAGTTAAATCAAATTATGTTTTTATATTTTAAATTGAAATTTAAGACTTTGTTTCTATATTCATTATAATATATTTAGTATATATGCTATAAGATTATCTTATTTAATTACTTACCTATTCATATTATATTAATAATTTTATAAATTATAATATTATATTACTGTTAGTAGTAGTTTTCTATATTATGAATATTTAAATAATATTGATTAATATGTTAATTTTGAATTCTAGTGTGGCACGCTCTCTTTATTACTATAATGTTCCAACTATATAAGATATTGTTAAAATCGTTTGCTAATGTCGTCCTATACACATGTTTACATTCTACCACCCAAATTCAAACATATCTCAAATCTTTGCCCACTCAGAGGTCATTCTGGTCCCGTCATTTGTGTCAGTATCTCCCCCTGTGGGCTATGGCTGGCCAGCATCTCAATGGACGGAACTCTTCGTATTTGGGAAACAAGCACCCCATACTGCTTTCGCTGTTACCCACTAGCTGCTTCGAGAACCGAAGGTTACACGGCCGATAGCTACTATGTCACGTGGAACCCAAATCCAGATTTACATCTTTTGGCTGTTGCTTGGTAGGTAACCTTTAACCCATTGAGAAAACGTCGTGATACACATTGATTTAACTTTATTTACAACTGCAGCGGCACGTCAATCTACTTGATCAATCCCGGGCTTACTGACGCGGTCAAGGTGGCCAAAACAGAGCAACTCGTGGCAACTTGGAAGTCAGCCTCTACCACCTTAGAAACAACAAATGGAGTGAATGAAGACGGAATGGAAGTAGATGAGGTATATTAATAGCATATTAGATCAATGAATAATGTATTATAAACATACAATTATCTACAAAATGTCTTCTACTAATGTATATTAATATAAATCACTGACCTCAGGGTTCATACAATTGCTTTAAAGTCTTTAATTTTATGAAATGTTTAATATTAGTCAAAGTCTTCAAATTATGACTAATACTGAATTTTTAAGTTATCTGGATATCCAATATGAGGGTTTTTAGACCTTACTTTTGGCTTTATTTTAATCCACACGGCTGAGAATCACTTCATTCCGCCAAAAGGGAATCTGAAATGTTTGGTCTCGTAATTTGTCCAAAACTCTCTTAAAATGATGAGCTATAATTGTTTTTCGTCAAAACCGAATTGGGCGGATCTCAAACCTGAATCCAATAATGTTATTTATACTGGGTGGCCCATAAGTCACGCACTATGGGAAAATGTACTTAAACTATAATAATTAAATTCCAAACATTTAAAGTGAAAATTAAGTGAATGTCCTAACTTTCAAAGTAAATGTTCCATTTGCATACCATCTACTTCAAGGCACTTTTCAATGTGAGTTACAAAAGAATCGAGTTGTTGAATCAATTTATTATGTTCAGTGAAGTGTTTTAAATGTTTTGAATACAGGGTGACTTATGGACCGAATTCTAATCCTCATTCTGTTCAATTTATAGCAACACCAGGTAGTGAGTTGTGGGTATTTCTGCTTAATTGGCACTACAATTGTGACTAGGGGTGCTGATAACATATCTTATTGTCAAATTTAATGCATTGAAAAGGCTGCTAAATGAACTTATCCTTATCTTAATATTGTATACAATGTCATTTGTATTTAACATTTTAAAAAGTTAAAATATTTTCACAGTTTGGATTTTAAAGTCTTTATATTTTGACATAATGACTCTGAACGAACCCTGTGACTTATAATATGGTTGATGTGGTTATTTATTTAGAAAGACACGCTGATTGAAATAGCTTCCATTGTGAATTTTAATTATATATGGTAATAGTTTCGTTTTAAATAAAGAATATTATTTGTACTATTTAATGATCCAATTCCCACTTAATCGAAACTAATTACCATATATAATTTAAATCAATGACTTTGGTATCCACGGAGGCTCTTTACTATTGAATTTGGTCAGTCTAGATAAACAATTTTTATGTCTATGATAAGTAATAAATTGAAATCTAATTCACCATCTGCAGGAAGTAACTGATCAACCCAAGAAAAAGCGGGTCAATTGTGCTGACTGGAGCACCACAACGGCCCCTGACTCCTCTAAAACAAACAGATTGGTTCGTGAAATGAGTCGAATTGTCATCAAGACTAATAAGGTATGATACAAACAAGTAGTTATCCTTCATCCTCCCTTCACACAACCCTTCTCTCTCTCTCCCTGAAGCCTTCACAATATCTGCAGTGGCATAATCGTGGTGATTATCTAATCTCAATCTCCAAGCACGCTGGCGAACGTCTTCTCCTGCACAGGGTATCAGAATTCCGCTCTCAAAGCCCCCTTGCTGGTAGTCAGGATATCATAGAACGAGCCGTGTTTGCCCCTAGGCAACCACTCCTTTACGTAGCCTCTCAACGGCATGTCAAGGTGCTCCATTTGGGGGAACATAAGCTGGCTAAAACTTTGCGCGCAGGCTGTGATAGTATCAGTTCCATGAGAATTCACCCTTCTGGTAAAGATAAACTATTTTCCTTGATTTTATCGCATCTATTGTTTTATTTCAAACCTTTCATCTCGTTACCAAGGTGACCACCTCGTGTTGGGAGGATTCGATAGCCGGCTTGACTGGTTTGACCTTGATCTGGGCCAGGCACCGTTCAAGAAACTTAAGTTGGCTCGCGGTGCTGTCCGAGAAATAGACATTCATCGAACTCGACCCCTTGTTTCTCTGGCCATGGATGATGGAGCTATTATTGTTCTTCATGCCAAGATATCCAGGTATGGACTGACTGGTTGGTTTTGGATCAAGTTAAAATAATGCGATGTCATATTCTTAAAAAATATTTCTAAACATTTTAAAATTGAACAACTAAGAATAATGATGATACTAACAATTACTAACTTAAACACGTTACAAATATTAGAATTTGTTTTATATTTTTTAATTTATGTTTGTTACTTTTTATTTTAATATGAATTTTAATAATAAGCTTATGCCTTGTCTCAACAATTTGTATTTCTTAAGTGGACTCTGTCTGTCAGATGCTTGTCCTGTATAAGATTATTCATTAATAAAATCTACAGAGTCAGAAAATTGGTTATAACTATTAATTGCATCGGCTAATGTAATTACAAAACATCCTCTGAATTATCCATTAGAGTTAATATTACTGACAAAGAATCATTTACGATTGTCTGTACGGACTTATGGGCCACCCTTTACAATAGTGTATAATAAATGTAAAATCTTATTGTGCCTCTTTTTTTTACAAAGAGTTGGCGACTTTCATAGTAATTGAGTTATTCATTTCATCATCTTGATTAATCTATTGCATTTTATCCACTACGAACTCAGCGACCTTCTGGAAAAGCCAATTATAACGCCTGTGCAAGTGATTCGAGCGCATCAAGTTACCTCAAACCTTGGATCTCTCTCTTGTGCATTTCATCCGATGCAAGCTCACGTTTATTCCGGAGGAGCTGATGGACTAGTTAAACAATTTGTTCCGTGGAACTAAATTATACCATTTGTACATCTCTCCATAATACAATTGTATATCTATTAAATGTTGTTATTGCTTATTGATAAATTCAAAAGACCAATGAACTAGGTACATTGTGTATATTTTGACAAATTTGAGACAGCATTTTCTTATACTTAACATTGAAAAGTGGGACAATTTTTAAGTTAGATCATAATAGTAATAAGCTAATTTATGTATTTTATATTTATATTATATAAATCGTTTGCAATAAATTATAATATAACAGTTGTGCAATATTGTCTAATTGATTCATTTTGCTATACGCTGATCATAGAGTACTCAATGATCCTGATCTAATGATAAAGCTAGTTATGATAACATTAGTCAAGCTTGTTCTTCGAAATGTTAGGTGTAACTTACTAAACTTCAGATCGAAAAATAAAGCTGTTTATTTTATTTATTGATTGTATATATAAACAAAGATAATATATCCAGGATAATTAATTACTTATGTCATAATATTAGGAAATATGTTATTCAAGTAGTGCTTACTATAAAATATTCGATGTATATTACAGTAATAAAAATTAGAAAATTCTTCAGAAAAAAAATATTTATAAACAATTATTTTTACATAAATTTATTACTATCCAATAATTTTCAATCTAATATTAAAAATATTAATTATTACTTTTTTATAGTCTTATTGCATTCTTATTACCTGTAAATATATCCAAAATAGTTGTTCTATCAAATTTAATTAACTTTGATCGAGATTTATTAAGAGGTGTGAAACATGATTGCCACTTATATGTAGGTACGCAATAGTATGCAAAATAATTTTTAAATATTATATTTATTATTTTATTATTTAGTGATTTTATAAAACTTTTAATTATCACAATACTATTTAATAATAAAACGAATAATGATAAAAATTCATTATTTTTTATGCAATAAAATGATATTTTGTTTTAATCTATTATATCTAATGGCAACTACGATTGGCGTTTGCGGCAAGTTCTAAATTTTATAGATATTATAGCTTATTGAAAATCTGAAAATGGGTAAAAAAGGAAAAAAGAAAGGTGGTGGAAAAAAGAAAGGCGGCAAAAAAGGTAGCAAAAAGCCAGCGGTTGAACAAATGACTCCAAATGAAGCTATTCTAGCATACAGGATTAGTATTATTGAGCAACAAATTGAAGATTTGAAATATGAACTTAAACAAGAAGAGGATAAGAAAGCTCACAACTTGGACAGAAACCAGCGACTTTCTGAAGAACGAGGATATTACATTGAAAAACTTATGGAACAGTTTCGTCAGTCTGAAAAAAAAGATCCAGCACCATTTGTGGATAAAGAAGAAGTTGTCAAAGAAATGAAAAATAATTGGCAAACAGAAAAAGATGAACATGCTTCCCTACTTGCTCTCTATGATGAGATTGCAGCTATTGATAAGGTAATAGCTTCTGAACAAAAGGAACTTGAATTTTGGAGACATTATTCTGAAAAGGGGCATCTTGATCATAAAATGCAAATTAATCTTTTGGAACAAGATATCAAAGATACAGTTGAAAGTTTTGAAACAATGACTGAATTCCTACAACAAAAGTTACAAAAGGACAAGTCAGATATTTCTGTTAAAGCAGACACAGACATAACTCATCATAAAGATCATGCAGCCACCAGAGCTATTGATATTTTAGATAAAAATAGCAAGCAAGAAGTTATTGACAATGAGTGGCTAAAACATGAAAGCAAACTTCATGAAGTCGAAATGTCTACTGTTTCCAAAGAAGTTCAAGAGCTTGAAAGAAAAAATCTTTTAATAATGGAATCTCTTTTTGACTGTAAAATTGAAGATTTAAAGATTTCAAAAGATGTATTTCTCACACAGTTTGCAGATGAAGAGAATATTGAAAAGGAAAGCATTTTGGAAGTTGATTTAAATGGATTATTTTCACAAAGATCAATTCAAAGACCAAAAAGTGCTATGCAAGAAGCTATGGAGAAAAAATTTTCTCAGGTAATTGAAAGATTACATGAAGTTTCTGAAGAATCTGATTCAGAAGATGAATCTGTACCTGTAGATGATAGTGATCTTTTACCAGAAATGCTTACTACAGAGAGATGGGATGACTGCCTCAACATTGGTGATTTAGAACTTAAGATGTTATGCGTAACTGGCAATAGTGCTAGAATTAATGATGCTCCAATTCTCTCACAAGAAGAAAAAGAAGTTCTTCTATGCAATCCAGAAAAATGGCCAGTTACAAGAACAATGCTTCATACCATTAAAAAATAATTTGTAAGACTATGCTTTTCTAATATTTATTTTCCATTTAAAATTAATAAAAATAATATTTGTATTATTTAATGAAAATGACAATATTTATACAATGTTTTTATAATTTATTAATTTTTTTAAAGATCCTTTAGTAAGTTTTAGAAACATTAAGTACTTAATATGTATAGAATTAATTTGATTCATAAAATTATGCTTTGTGTATTTTAATACATTAAACTATTAGAAAAGGGGTAACTATTACCACCTATTATTAAGTGTGCATAAAGGAAAGGAATTGGTGTTATGATCAGTCTCCTTCAAAATTGCTGAAAAATATTTTGTTAAAGTTTTTTAGAACCTTGTTACATATCTATTCCCTACTTTTAAAATTACTGAGTACAGGACTATATTTTTATTAAAAGCAATTTAAAATAGCAAAAAGTTTTTAAAATTCTCATTATAATAAAATTAATAAAATGGATTTAAGCTGGAGCTGCCAAATAGATGTTATGTTTTACCCAAATTGTCACTGTAAGACATGATCATAAGGGGTATATCTGACAAACCTTTGAGAGGGAGCACTTTGATAGCAATTTGAGAGAGCACTAATGTTCTACACTAGTATTCTACACTATACTATGAGATAAACTGTGTTAAGATATTAATCTGTTGATGTAATTTCCATATGCTGCTGTGCATTTAATGTTCTCTCTCTCAAAGGTTTGTCAGATATACCCCTGACAAGGCTGTCTTACAGCAAAAATTTGGTTAAAATATAACATCTATTTTGCAGCTCCAGCTTATATCTCATTTATTAATTATTATGCTGCCAAGGGAGATACACAACTTTCTTCTATAATAAAATAAATATAAAAAAATTTAATTGTTTAAAAAAAATACATATTATTCAAAAATATTTAAATAATTAGAATGATTTAATATATGTATATACATATATATGTGATTTAAATTTTTTTCTTAATATGATTTTTATATAAAGGGTGATGCAAAAATTTATCCAAATATATTTTCTTGTAATATTATTAAAAATTATACATTCTAACATTTAAATAGTTAGAATGATTTAATATATGTATATACATATATATGTGATTTAAATTTTTTTCTTAATTTGATTTTTATATAAAGGGTGATTGATGCAAAAATTTATCCAAAATCCAAAAAAATTATTCTTGTAATATTATTAAAAATTATTTATTTAAAACAATATTCCTCAATACTGATGAATATATCATAATAAAATATTGAAAACACAACCAAATTATAACTAATGTTCAACTGGTCCTCCATCATTGTTGATGCAGCTCACAGCTTTATCTGAATTATAGATAAGCATCCCAAAACATCAGCTGATGAATTTTTTTGAGTTTTTTCTTGCTTTTCTGAAACAACTGCCAGCAATTTGCAAAAGCATGATCTTGTAATGCACCCTATAAAAAAATCACAGATACAGCTTGGGGGATTGTGGGGACCATTCAACTGGTTGTCTTCTACAAATCCAATGAGTGAGGAGGTTATTATTTAATAAAGTTGGTGAAGCATTTGAGTAGTGTGGTGGAGTACCATTTGGAGATTTTTCAATAGTTGTGGGAGAGTTTTTAAGTGTCCTGTAATATAAAGTGTATTTTGTTAATAGATAAATTTATGTGGAACTCTGCTTCATCAGAAAATAAAATGATATCACAAAATTTATCTCCATGGTTTCTGGCCCATTCATAAAACTTCAGTCTGGAACAATTTTTAAGAGCTTCTGTAGATGAATGGTACTTATTTTTCTGGAAACAGCATAAACTAATTGATTGGTTGACTTCTATTTCTCTTGCAAGCTGCATTATAGTTTATACTGACGGGTCAACAAGGATGGTCTTCCATTGTGAAAAAGTGGAATGGGGCGGTGCCCCATCAAAAAACTTTTAAAAATTAGTTTTTGTGCTTTTTAAATAATTTTTATGTTCATAATTATATCATTATTTTAGAATATTTTTGGCATCACCCTGTACTATCATGTGCAACCCATCATACTTCATAATAAATTTTCAATTCATAATTAGGATATAGTATTTTTCAAGCTCAGGTTACTTCTTTAATATTAAAACCTGTTTGATGATTGATTATAGTTTAAAATAATATAAATTCATACATAATTTGATTCATAGTGTTGGTGTTCCTAAATATTGATTAATAATACAGTATAGTATTTGGAATTATTGAAATCTAATATTATATAGAAATGACATTTTATTTTTGTTGTCAATTCACTATTGTTTTTTTTTAATTATTGTGTCTTATTTTATACTGTTATGTTTGTTTACACACACTATCAACATAATTTCAATGAAACCTAATTACTTAAAACAAAAATTATTATCTATTTAGTAATTCATTAATTAATTTTAATAAATATTAATGGGTTTGGAAAATAAATTGTTTTAAAAAAATTCTCATATTTAAAATAAATTTCAGATCATTATAAATACTCTACTTAAAAGTAATGTATGTATTTATTTACTTTATTTTTTAAATTGGATAAACGATAATATGTATTTTAAATTAATAAGGAATTTAATATCACTTAAAAGTAATATCCTATATCTGTCTTACTTTCCAGGTTACAACTCTGCTTCTATTGTTTCTGTGTCCAAATAACTGTGACTGATATAGACAGACAAGTTGTTAAGCAATACTTTATACAAATCCCACACGTTCTGCACATACATACACCTAATACTCTCCAAATTTGATCATGTAATTTATAGCACTTTATATTTCAACATTATTTTTTCAACAATTTGCAGTTTTGTATACTGTTTATTATTGTACTGATTGTTTATTGTGTAATTTCGTGTTTATTATTTATTATGTTGACTATCAAGCAAGATTTGTAACTCAATTTGTAACTCATGCACCTGAATTGTAATCATGATTTGATAATTCAAATGTCTGTACTTTATTGATTAACCTTATTTTAATGTTAAAAGGAGCTCTATACCAAAAAGGTTGCCTTTACATCTTGATTTAATTTAATTTTCACCTTTGTGTATGTAATTCGCTGTCAATTGTTTTTCTCAAATTTGTTCCTAAAGTTACATTTTACAAAATTTAATTAATTTTTTTGTTGTCCTATAATTTGATGCATATATTATTCAGATATAAATGTTTGCAGTCTTGTTTTATGAATGTATCTGAATGTATTCTTTTTTGATTCACACTGTATTTCTTTGACTTTGACATTATGAGTGAAATTTGTTTCAAATTAAAAATGAACATTTTAATAATAGGTAATTTTATTGTTGACTGAAATAAATATTTATTTTATTAAATGAACGTTCTTTCTATTGTAAGTCGGCTATTTAAAAAGATGTACTAATATCTGCGTAGCTATACGAACTCCGAAAATATAAAGTAATAAAAATATGTACAGCAAACATTTCAGTTGTATCAGTTATATCTTTATATATCTTAATAAATCTTTACTATTTATTCATAAATAAATATCAAATTGTATAACTATATTTTTAAAGAATAGAACAGCCTTCACAAAATCAAAATAATGCAATTAGTAAAAAAAAACAAGTATAACTGTTAATTATTGAATATTATGAATAATTATACATTTGAATATTCAGTGGCGTGGTGGCTACGCTAGAGGACCTGAACAAATTGAACTTTGGAGCCCCTGACCCTTATAGTGATAACACTCAAATACCTATAAAGAAGGAATAAAATTATATTAATTTGAATAAGCAATCACGTAGCATACTTAGGAACATAATTCAATTTTGCATATGCTGAAACCTAACTTTAAAAGTAACAATTCACATGTAAGTTCACACTTTTTGTGACATCAATAATCTTTTAAAAATCGATGCTGAATGGGTGTTTTCTCTCATTGTTCAATGATCAATGTCGATCTCAACCGATTTTTATAAGATTTAATCTCGAAAATTATCGTTAGAAAAAGCTACACTGGTGACAATTAAAGTCAGAAATGTTTTTGAAAGAAGGACATCGCAGGTTGCATTGTGACAACACTAGAAATTCACATCCAAAAACGTGATCGGCAAAGTTAGTTCTTATAGTGCAGAAACAATTGGATCATTTGGTCCTGGATCAATTGACTCTAGGTCATCTTTATATTATAAAGCTCAGATTACCTCATTATCAACGGCTTCAAACTCGTGTAGCGATGTGTGGAGCTGCCTCCTGCCTCATCCAAGGACAGTTTGGTAAATGTTACCAGCTCCGTGCGATGAGATAGAAACAGCTTCCTTGATCCGGTTGAACGTACAGTCGCGGATATAGATTGGTTGACATTTTCAAAGTGGGGCGTTGGACTGCACCAACCTAATGGCAGTCTGTGCAAGTGGTGTTCGAACCACAGTTCGGACCAAAAATTACTTACCTCGTCCCTGGACGACAGCTGTGTCAGTCGTTTGCTGCGACCTGAAAGGGTTCGTGTTGTATGCTACTTGTTATCTTTGTGCGCCTGTCACTCAGAAAAAATAGCTTATTAAAAAAGAAAGCAATTTCGAGCAGTTTCATGATGACTGCTGGTACGAGTTATGAGGCTTCTTGATTGGAACCTGGTCAATAATAAGATTGTAAACAGATATCCCAAAATACGTCAAGGTATTTTCAGTAGCAGAACTACTACCGTAAAAAAAAATGTCGCTCTCTCGCAGCATCGGAAAGGAAGATTGTAAGT
Organism: Vannuccia rotundouncinata; assembly: GCA_034780395.1. Classification (NCBI taxonomy): domain Eukaryota; kingdom Metazoa; phylum Platyhelminthes; order Proseriata; family Coelogynoporidae; genus Vannuccia; species Vannuccia rotundouncinata. The sequence goes on along the minus strand of JAUZNC010007561.1, from coordinate 1,804 downwards.
AAAGCCAAAGATGCTGTTTTTATATATTTTAATCAAAGACGAGGAAACAAAATTAAATTTAAAAACTTTATATTTCGAGGTTAGACCTCCTTGTCTCAGATATCTGAAAATAATGAAAACAAAGAGTAAGATAGAAAGCTATCGAGTGCAGATCACAGATATAGTGCATGAGTCAGCGGAACAACGATCAATTTAATAACTGGGAAGATTTCAGGAATCTCATTAAGATTTATACATAAGAACGCATAGATACAAAAAGAAAATGTAAAAGTACATGTTAGTGAACATAGCATTACAGCCAACGAAATGTATAATGGAAGATAATTAAATAATTGAAAAATTAAGCTAGAATTTTGGTGAGTTTCCAGTTGATTGTTGATCGATGGTTTTAGAGTCTGAATTAGCGTAGCCTCTCGGGATTTGAGGTCTACAGCTATGCTTCTGTCAGTCCCGATGATCTCAAAGGTAAAGCCTGCCTCGCATTTCTCCTTGTGGCGATAGATGGAGCTCGTGTTCTTAGATACTTGTTTTTTGGCTCGGAGATGAAGTGGTCTCATTGTGTGTGAGCAAGCGTTACAGGTGGCTTTATAGATGCAGTTAGATTTGTGGCACAGGCGAATCTCTTTAATGCGACAATTGCGAATTGTGCACTCAACCGGAGACCTTCTGGATAAACATGATTACAGAATCCTCGTCTGGTATACAGACCTAATTGGCAGTTTCAGCTCGTGAAAAAAAGGATTCCAGTCGTCCATTAATCTTCTGTGTCGTTTGCGCTTGAAGTGTATGTGCGGAATCGGGGTATTCTCGAAGATTTTGACGTTTTAGTATATTCTGGATCAAACACGTTCTGTATGATACCGATTTTCATGGTATCCGGTAGTGCTGATCCACGACGAATGAAGATATCCTTTCTCGCCGATTTCTTGTAGAAATAGAATTGTTCCTGACCATCGTTCTTGATGAGGACATGGAAATCAAGAAGGCACAGACTTCCATCACTAACAGGTTGTTCAATTTCGAAGCAGATGTTGTCGTGTTGTTGGTTGAACGCATTGAAGATGAGATCGGCTTCTACTCTGTTGGTCGTCAGATTAAGTGCGTCATCGATGTATCGCTTGTATAGGCAGTAAGCTCTATAATTGCGCAAGGCTGACCTCTCTATAGCTTCCATAAAAACAATCGCGAGAATGCCAAAAATACTGCTGCCCATGGCGAGTCCAGAAATTTGGTGATACATATCGTTGAACTTGAAGAAACAATTGGAGAGGACCACTTTTAGAAGTTGTTCGATGTGGGTGGCTGTGATGCCTCCTCGGTTGAAGTTAGTTTCTGTCAGGCGGTTGGCCACTGCTCTGGTTGCTTTTAACGGAGGGATGGAAGTGTGGAAGCTGACGACATCCATAATGTGTTCATCTCGTTGATCAGTCCACCTTTTCATCCGCCTTGACAAAGAAGATGGTTATCCCTTGTGTCACTGAAAAGAGGAAAAGCAAAGACAACAAAAGCAACTCTACAATGACCAGGTTCAAAAAATGCGCGAACATGTTCCTTGGAATTGCATTCTTGGTAGTCATGGAAATGTTACCCTCGTTGTTGTTGACGGGAGACAGTTTTTGCAGGTTCAAGGGATTTTTCTCCAACATTTTTTATATTGTCGAAGTAACACTTCGCTGATGGCGACTATCATTACCACTCCTCCATTTCCACAAATTTTGAAGGAAGACCTAGATAAAATCTGGTTCAAAACCAAATGGGTACCACATACTTTATCCGAACACAACAAGGCTACTCGTGTTGAGAG
>JAUZNC010007550.1:0-33596 GCA_034780395.1 Vannuccia rotundouncinata | reverse complement strand
GGTCCTATATACACACCGGCGCAAGGCTTATTAGCATATACAGAGCTAACAGCCAACTACCGTTGGCTTAGATATTTTGCCATACTCTTTTTTTAATTATATGTTAAATAATTATTATATGTATATTTAATATAATTAAAATTTTATAAAATTTTACAATGTACATATATTTATTTTTATATGTATTTATTCAATGATGCGATTAATAAATAAATATATCAGAACACATAGTTCTTATTTTTTAAATATATAACCGATGCTTTTTTATTATATTAATTTTTAAAGTTATAATGGGTGCTATTTTATTATAATATATAGTCATTTCTTAACAAAAATTGAGCCCCCACTGTTTAGATTGTTCCGAAGTGACTAGCTGTATTGTTTGTACGTACTTTATATAACACCATCGAATTTATACTCAATATTTATGAGACTTATAAAGTATAAAGGCATGGATATAGGATAATAGAATCAAAATTCCATCTTCTTATAACTAATGAACAAGTATCGGAATAGGTATATCTGATACTAACCGGTTTAATTAATTAATAAAAGCTGAACATAATGTATTTTTTCGAAGAATAAAATTGATAGCTCAATAATTTCTACTATTTTTGTGTTTGAAAAGATTGCAAGATGGCAAAAAATATGACGTTCATTAAAATTAATAATCTTGGCTGCAATTGTCTATATACACAAGAGAAATTTCTATTTCAATAATAATAATAAAAATTTAAATTAAAAAAATATGAACTCGTCTTGTTTTTGTAGTCCCTAAAGTTCAATAGGAATATTGCAAATGGATTACCTTGCAAATTTTGTACAAATAATATATTTTAGAATCCGTCTCTGTTTTAGAAAATAAAAAGAGCTGCTACTTGAGTCCATTTCTGATTGTCAATTTTAGTTCCAATAATAACACAATCGTTTTAATGAAATACAACTTCGGAAATACTCTTTTATGTTCCTAACTAAAATATCGAATATATAAATATAACGAAATATAATATATATATAATGAATACTTAAAAAGTTAACATATTAGATTATTGTTACAATTTATTGATTTAATAATTTTTATTAAAATTCAGATTATATAGATATTACACTAAACTATAGTAATCAGTACATACTATTTAAAGTATTTCGATTTCTATAGAAAATGTTTAAAATCAATTCAGTAATATTGCATATATATATAAATCTATTATATATATATTAATAATCAATACGAAATTCATAAGAGTTATTAATGCATTTATTATTAACAAAAGCTTTATATTCTCAATAGAAAACTACTGACTGACTTGTCATAGTTAGTTGTGTGTAAATTTAGTTGTAAACTATTTTTTACAGTGGGGATTCTTGTCGCTCGCTACAAACTAAATTTTATCGACGAATAAATATGCTAATTGCACAGATAATCGAAGATACACTCATAGAAATCAACTAATTTGAAATCTATGATATTCAACTCAGTGCAGTCTTTGGCTTCTAGAATACATAACTTTTCAAATGCATAAATTCTCGGTGTGTATCTGCTCTAATCATGTAACTAATAGTATTATACACTTATCCGACGATATACGGTAATGCAGTGTAATGCAGCAGATTTTAAATGTGTATTATTTCATATTTTCAAGCTCATCGGAGTATGCATGAAAATCAATAGTTATTCTACGGAAGAACAAATAACGATTTATATGTTTACCATTAGGACTGACTTTTTCATTTGAACATCGAAGATGTCTCTTGCTTCTGGAATTAGTGATCTTTGAAAATAGGAACTGTCCATTTGTACTCAATTTTGAAGTACAACTGTATCATTGCTGCCATTATTTCAGCGGTGGTAGAAGTTCCCATTGACTTTACGCCCTTCATTTAAAAATATCGTAAACTGATTTACATATATTTTGTGCAATCATAAATATCCTATAGCACACTCCTTCAATGATGCGACTAAATATACACGCCATTACTTCAACCAAGTATTGAAAACCCTTATTATCTATCAATTTTCCACTTATACTTGCTTCTCTATATCTCTCAAAAGATCGCCGTTCTGTGACATGTTGAAATCACCCACTATTTTGAATGTTACAATCTAGCAAGCATATTTTCTAAGAATGTTGTATCCAATTCCATCTTCCATTCTTATTCTTCGTAAGATGAATGTTGCTACCATTGCCTTATATATTAATTATTAAATTATTAAATAATATATAAGTCATTGGTTGCTACTGACAGGAGAAATATCTATAAATTGTAAATTGCTTCGTCAATAACTTTATATAGTATTTAGTCGAATAAATATTGTAATTACATTGATTATCGGAGTCACAAGCAGTATCTAATTTTTTGAAATCTCTGGCTTCTTGGAATACTTAGATTTTTAAATGCGTAGATTCTCAGCATGTAACACCCTTAATCGATTATTTCCAGATATTGCCATCATTACATATATAATAATTGAAACAAATTTGTTCTTTTTACATATTTTGATGAGATTCCCTTTTAACAGCACATTTTTTTAAATGAGAAAAGATGTAGATAGCACAATGCTGTGTATATAACATCAATGCTTATTACTTATTATAATGTTGTTTTATTTAATAACAATTATATAATCAATAAAATATGTGCTAGTTATAAAACGTACTTGATTTATTAAAAATTCTGATTTTGAAAATATTTGGGCAGATAAATTACATATATATTACATATCAATATTCTCATGGATAGTCACGCAAATATAAATTTTATTGCATCACCATCGTGTTATTTGTACACTACTTAAAAAATTTATGGTCCATATTATGAGAGCAATATATATTATAGGTCATTCAGACATATTTTATATTTTATCAATTTTTCGAAAACATTCATTAATATTTTGCATTAAAAATGTTCGTAGAATCAAAACTATAACAATTAGGGAAACACCTAAAATCGTAACTAAAAAATATTGATTTTTACAAACTGTGATAAATAAATTGAATTAATAAATATTTCATAATAATATAATATTTCGTTAAATGAATTTAAATGAATAAATAAAAATTATATTTAATTGCGTTACGTCTATAAATGAGATTTCGTCAGCTATAAATTTATTTATTATATTAGTGCTAAATGTATCGTCCTAATTATCTTTTTAATAGGTTTAAATTCCAAAAATCCTTGATACTTTATAAATTAAAATTTTTCCTCATTGATTCTAATTTTTAATTTTAATTAATTGAATCGACTCATTCTCTATTAATATACATTGATGAACGTTTAGATTCAATCAAAAAAATATATAATTAAAATGTAAGTTATATAATAATATTAATTAAAATATATTTCAATATATTGCGTTTACTATTATACACAGTTTAAAATAAATTATTCAAAGACTTCATGTGAAGATTCCATGACAAAATTTCATGTCAATACTTCATATGAATAGCATGCACATTGAAAATAGTAATTTTAAATAAAAAAATAAACTGTATTATGTAAGAATTGTCAAGATGTGTCAAAATAAAAAAAAACTGGATTTATTTTAAATTATATAATTTACCACTAAAATATAATGGCCGTACCTTTTTTAAAATCTACTATATTTAACCTTTTATAAAATTATTTATAGAATTAGGTTTAAGAAAAGAATACAGCGGTATTTGACACATTTTCTTTTTTTAGTATACACAAGCAAAGCATCTGGACAGTGCTTTAATGTTTTTGCTATTAATACAATAAATTCTAATAAACATATGTTTGCTACTGTAAGTAGGATAAATATAATTTAAGAAAAATATAAATTAACTTAAGAAAAAATCACATTTATGCAATATACAAATAATACAATTTTAAATTTGATTAATTGTGATTTGCACACTTCAATACAATTTGACTAAAAACTTAAATTTAGTAATTATACATTATGTAGATTTCATTCTTTTATGAACCATACAGTCAAAATATAAATTTCCATAAATGTCATTTGACAAAAAATACAATAAAAATACAATAACATAAAATAAAATAATTAATATTCAAAAACCCTATTTTCTTTATTCTAAATAAAATTAAAAATTGTTTTTCCGTCAGATACCGTTACAAGAAACTATTTCTGAAATTGGACACTTTTAATTAATGTATTATTAATATTTTGATTATATCATAGTAATCATCCAAATATAATGAAATATTTAAATAGATTGAAAATTTCCTGTAATCATCGATCTTAGTATGGTATTTAAGTAATAATATTACATCAATTGATAATTTATTTCATTTGGTCTGTCAAATAAATGTTTCTCTTTATAATTAGGACAAATTATAATGATATTTCTTAACTATATTTTAATTATATATTAATAATAATTTGTAATTATATTTAATTATATTAATTACACAATAAATGTTTGGTTTGTACCTTGCACTTTTCATTATTATTATACTATTCAATATTAAATATGTGTTTTAAAAAATGCAATTATTTAAAAAGGCAAAACAACATTTAGTCAAGGTTTTTGTTTTTGAGTGTGAATTGACGTGTAGTCATTGTTTGGTTGTATACATTCAATTTGTATTATCTGTGCAGTCTGCTCTATATAATATGAATATTGTTTGAAAAAATAACGAAATTTATTTTATAAAATACACAAAATTAATTTGATAGACAACAGAAATTAATTTTTTTGTTTCGTGGAATTTTTAAAGAGGTCATTTTATCGAAAAATAAAAATTTCACAATAATTTAAAAAATGGATTACGAAATTCATAAAATACAAATTCTTTTGTTGATCTGTTTTTATCAGGAAATGCAATCTTTTAAATCTAGACAAACAATCTTTTAGTTGGGTGCTTTACTAGCAGGAAGTGGGAAGCTTACGCTAGAAAACATGTAAAAAATACTGCTCATATATTTAATATCTTTCTTGAAAACGATTACAATCACACACTTATGTTTTGAGAGACAACATTTTATTTAGAATTATACTTAGGATAACATAATTTTCCAATTATTTAGTTGTAATTCAAATCATACATATTAAGAATGCTCAATTTCGAAACAATTGATGTTATCTCTGTATTTAAAATGTATTTAACGAAACGTTTGTAGGTTTAAAATAAATTCTTTGACATACATCATTGATTACATTAGTCTGTTTCGTTATCCGTAATTCCGATATCTAATATTTTAAAATAAAATAATAATAATAAATTAAAAACAGCCAGTAATGAAGTAAAGACGTAAATATAAAAAATATAATTCACACAGTTGAGACAGGTTCCTCCTTGAAGGGGTCGAACACATTGCAAATGTTATTGCCAACTCTATGCCACGGAGAATGCTGATCACAACCATCACACGTGGAAGGAACAGAACTTTCACATTTTGGAGACGACAAAGAATGCGGAAGAAATTTAGATCGCAACTTCCCTCCGTCTTCGCCTGGAAGAGGTGCAGACGGTGAAGTCAATGAACAACCGGGGTTAGAGCAATGTTTAGGGTTGAACTTTTGGCATACTGCACTGTTGGGCACAACAGGAGAGGAGCACAATTCTTGTTTATTGGCACCAGCAGCACCACCGGAGTTGATCATGGTATTCTTGCGACGATGCTTCTCTACGTGCAGGGAGAGATAGACGAACTCTATCAATTCAATGAAAAAAGCTGTGGTCAGTCCAATGCACAATGAACATAGACCACCAATACGTGAAATTAGAATGTAGATGTCCAGAACTAGTTTCTCGATTTTAAGTGTGGTATCTGGATTTTTCCGATTTAAACTAACATAAGTAAAACGGTCTTCAGAGAAAAGATTCATTTTATCAAATATATTTAACACAGGCGAGGAGGACTCATTGTCTTGCTTATTTTTTTTGGTTTTAATGCCCTTAATATACGTATCCTGCACAGATTTGTTTTTTGAATTCTTATAAAAATTATCTGTAAGACTGTATATTTTAGAAAGTCGGTTTAACTTGTATTTGGTAGGTTTCCATGACGTCACTGAGAGCTTTGTTTCATAAGTATGAAAGTTACAACGGGGAAAACAGACAGTCTTCTGCGCTTCAATCTTAACCTCCTTAACTTTTTGGAGAAATTTGCTGTAACATATTGCTTCTTTAGGTAACTGCTTGATTCTTTCCTCGTTGATAATATTGTAACAGTAAGGTTTACTTGCCGATGGAATACTTGGACGAGGATAGAGAGTACTCATACATCCACATTCTTCCATTATTAGTTTCTGGAGTGTAGCATCCAGACACTGGGAGAATGAGTAGCTGAAAACACGGTCTAAGTCGTGAATCGGATACTGGTTATCTTTGCACGGTGTTATCGGATTATCTTTTAATCTGGTCCAACGTACCGGCTGGTAGCTAATTTCATTCATCTTACCAGGTTGAACGTTGATTCCATCTTTGTCAATGTCCGGATATGTATTAGCTTCATGAATGACCAGTTTGAGACCTTCTCCTTGTGTCAACATATCCATAACAAAATTATACTTCATTTGATCGATTTCTGCAGAAGGTGTCAATGAAATCAACATAATAATAGATTCAATATCAAAGTTTGTTTTACCCTTTGCCGCTTGTATTGTCCAACAGTTAAAAAATTGACGGTGTGAAAATCTTACCATTACTAAGTTACTTAAATCTTCAACTTTACAGTTCTGCGCAACGGTGGAATATCCCGAAGTGATAATCATGCAATAGTATATCATATCTCTTTGATGTCCCAATTTTACACTTGAATTAAAGTCAAGATTAGCATAATAGTTTTCCGCTGTATCAAGAAGAATATAAGTTCCAATATATTCATCGCCATGTTGAGCATATTTAATGGATATGTTCTCAAGTCGATTTTGAAAGTCTGTCGGAGTGTAGATTTCTTCGTTTTCCCAAAGTTTATTCGCCTCAACAGAAAATGGGTTGTGTGAACACAACGAAATTGCCGGAAACTCAGTCTTGTCATCTAGTATCGTGGTAGTATGCCAGGCGGTGTGATAATTAAGATAATCAGTAATTAGAAAACCCGACGTCACGATTAGACCGATGGTCATCAGCGAGACGAAAGAGCTCCAGAGAATACGAAGGAATGTAGTCGGTGACTTGCTTATCTTCTGCATGCCCCGTATGGACGAATAGTCGCAGAAGATGCGAAACTTACTCGGTATGACCTGGTGGTAATAATGTTGGGTTGGTGCACGACCAGATATAAACGGATCTGTAGCTTCAGCCATTGTGTCACCAATCGATTCTACTGAAATCAAAGGTAAAATAAGTGTTATTTGTTGAACCTTTAAACGAAATAATTATATGTTAACATTTTTATTGTATTTATTATTTTAATTGTCCACCAAAAGAAATTCTGTAATCAATACCAAATTTATCTAAATAAAACAAATTTATTCAATAAATATAATGTTGAAATTGTTGGAATTAGTTGGAAGTAGGTAATTAATAATATTGAATTCTTTTAGAAAGGTAACACAGAGATTACTCTACTTGTACTCTTTGAAATGTTTTCCACCTTGAGCTTATAATCTTTTTTATAGTTCAGGTAAAATTATGTGATACATATTTTATTCATATTTGATATGATGAATATTTTTGGAAGCAGCATGCATTAAAAGCCATAGTTTTTGCAAATAACATATAGTAAGGAAATTATCAATTGCAATTTATATTGTAACTCATAATTTATTCGATTTTCGAAGTGCGATGACTCTTATCCAATTGTAAATACTACACGATTGTTCAGATATTATATAATTGTTTAATAATGCCGTTTATTATATTAAGATTTTATCATATTATATTATTGTCAAATGTATACTGAAATAAAAGGACCATTAATAATTAGATTTTACTCTATTGCCATTAAGGGAAATAAAATTATTTATTAGGTTTTTGCCGTTCAACTAAATGAATAAAACTTCTGACGGATATTTCCTGATTTATTATTTTTTGATAGTCTTTATTTATAGTTGTTACTGGCTTTAACATAGTATTTGTACTGTATAAGCTCGTATTTTTATTATCAAGAAATATAATTATGAAACTTAAAGATTTAATTACATTGTTACCGATAATTATTTAAAGTCAGACTTTCTTCAATATTATAAATGAACCAATGTATTATATTCAGGCATAAATTTACAAACAATTAGTAGTTGAATTAAATAACTACTTGAAAGCTTTTAAACTTAAGCTTTTATTCAGAATTCGCTAACAAGATGAGATGGAATAAATGTATTCAGAATTTTATTTGACTTTGTTAGCAATTAGGTCCAACTAATTTATTCTTCTGGCGGTTAAATGAAAGTTTTTTTAATTAATCATGACTATAATAAATAAGTCAACCCAGTAATTTTATCGAACCGCTTCTAAATATTATTTAATGTCTAAAAAATCAGCGATTTTTCAATATTACTAATTTTTATATAACATAGAATGTAATTTTCAAATATTAAAAAAAAAATTAAAATTTAAAAAAATTAGTTTAAAAATGCTGAATTTAGATTTATTTTAGTTTAATTTCAAAATTGATTTATTAAATAGAAACTAAAATTAAGATTTAATATATTCGAAATTCTTTTATAATTTTAATTGATATAAGAAATTATAATTAGTAAAAGACGGTTTAGCTCATACCGTTAATAAATTATATTAACAGTAAAATTTACTAGATCTATATTCTAACTATCTTTTTATACATATAATATGTCAGTTTTCATTTTTTTAAATATTTTTTTATCAAGTGTCAATTTACATTTCTGTTGTGATTTTATCGTAACCACATAACCATAATTTAGTTGAAAAATAATAAAGGTAATTTGATTTAGTCTAATTTAACGGTTTATCTAGCCAGTTTGAATGAAAACATTGTTTTACAGAATGTTTATTTTTAGGAAATATTTAATTAATCAAATTCTGCATTTTTTTAAATCTTTCATATTTACGAATAATTTTCAGTGGCGTGAAAAATTATATCTAAATGAATGTTAAATTAACACGAACTAATTTATTCTGAAAAAATTCTTATTCTAATGATCTGTTAATGATTATTGTAGTTTTCTCTTTTATTTAATTTTATTTCTCTCGCAAACTCCTTTGAATATAGCATTTTTTATTTTACAGCTTTACAGAAAATCGAATTCAGGTTATACTATTTCAATCCTTTTATTCTGAAGCTCAGAAAGCTTACCTTAAAGATTAATAAAAATATAATTTAATTACCGATTCTTTTCAATAAAAAAATCACATAAACTGCTAACAGTTAAGATTTTCAGAACTATAATTTAATTGCTGTATTGAAGAAATTCCGTCTCGATGTCTGCATGAGAATAAGGCGAAAATCTATACTATATACGAACTATAATAAATCTATTTATAAACATTGAATAAAAGCTTATAAATTCAAAGTTTTCCCGCCTTAATTATAGAATTTTTGCAATTTTAAATGAAATATATGGCTTGATTTGTCCTACTTTATATAAACATGTAGACCTTATAAACACGTCACCTTATAAACACGTCACACGTTTAGAAACTGAAACTAAACAGCTCAAATATTGGTTAAGGGAAATTTTTTTTGTTTTTTTCAATTTACAAATATATATTTTCTATTGTAAATTTTCATTTGATAAATACATTTTTGCATAAACAATCAATAAGTGAATTAGGGATCGATCTATTTTATGTAGAATATTGAATATTATTATAACTTATTATTAATACCTATATATAACGTTGTTAGATGCCATTTTATATTATATTTATTTTGTCTTTTTACGTCTTGAAATTACTTAAATAGGCTTGAGTTTGACGTTTACAAATTGTATTGCTTAGAATGGGGGTCGGGGTAAAATAAATATTTCCAAATTAATAGGAATTTCCTTAGCTTACATAATTTGATGTACAGCTATAAATACTGTATTACTATAGATTTAATAAAACTGTAGGACTATATCTAAATTTAAATATACCACTCTAAATCTAAATCTAAATATAAACAAGATTAAATTTTGAACGAAGATTACCGGCTAAACGTAATATTATTATTTATTGAATAATTGTATATTTTAATTATTTTTATTTGTTACGATCAGTGATAAAAGATCTAGAGCCTAAACTGCTGGTTGATAACATTTAATATTTTTTAAATTACATAAAATTTAGTTCATAGTGTTATTTTAATTTTATTGTATTTTATCTCTACCTGTATTTGAAGTTATGTGCCTCTCTGCGAAAAGATATTACCAATATAAAATTATTAGATCGGAAATACAAATGAAGAGAACTTAAATAACTGCAAATATGGAAAATATATAAGAATCGATTATTCTTTAATTAGAGTATTTTCAAACTAAAGCTTTATCCAATTTTTCAAAAAATCAGATTTGTGATATAGTTGATCATTAATTGTTTTATTATTAAAAAGTATATAATATAATATTAATAAATCGGTTTCATTCCCAGAAAATCACAACATTTTATTAAATTCAAACATAATTTGTATGAAGTAGGCCATTTTAATTTCGTAAATTAAAAAATAAATTAATAGTAAGTAAGAGTTGCTTAAAAATTGCATCACAATATTATTTAACCATTTATTGAACCTAATAACAATAATATAGGAACGGAAATGAAATTTTTATCCTATTCATTATTTGAAATTTTAACAATATTTGATAATAAACTGTGTTTGTTAAAAAAAATTGTTGAAGATATTTTATTATATATACTAAACTTTGTACAAAAATGGTTATTTGAGTAAAACCACAAATAAAATAAGCTTGTCCATTGTTCATGGTGTTCTTTTGATGTGCCATTTTATGTTTTTAATAAGCCACAACAAAATCCGTTTAAATGGTCAATTCTTTTGTTCCTTTAAAAAACTGTTATATTCCATTAAAGGTTTAATGTCCACCGCTACAAATATCAATTAGGGATACAGAAATAATTTATACCCACAGTTATATACATCAACTGTTTGAATATTGAATATTAACAATGTTTTATTTCAATTTCCTAAAAGCATCAACTTTTTAATAATTTAGAATTTATAGTTTGATATCTTCCATTGTTTTATGTCAGATTTAATTATAAAATAGAATATAACCAGCTATTAATGATCCCTGACTTATATATAGTTCTGCCCAACAGTAAATATATACACTGGAAAATCTTTTTATCGGACAACTTTGCGTTAAATGGCTATTTTTTATGAAAGCTGTGGCTGTGATTAACCTCTATAATATAAATATTATAAATACGCCCGCCAGAACGGGAGATGTCGTTTGGGATGATAAGTGACTACAGTTTAAGTAACTTATTTATTACACCAATATAAATTGGGAATCACCCTGTACATATAAAAAGAACGTGGATTTTCACTTAATAGAAAAGTGATAATTTGTATAAAAACTTTTTTTTATAGTTCTGACAAATTAAAATAGTTTGGTCGTGATTGTTATTATGGAAAATATGATTTTGGATAAACCTTTATAAAAGAGGTTTTTTAGTTTAGATAGTAAAAAACATTTAATTGTAACCATATCCAAGTAGAGCACCACTTACATCATACTTCATAATTACGTAAACGAAGTTTTGACAAAAAATAAATATTTTCAGAATTCTCATCAATTCATTATACAGGGTGCCCATAAGTTATAGTCGGCACAGGTCAAATAGGAATTTCAACAGTCATCTGTGATTTTAGAACGTTTGGAATTTCCAACATATATATTTTTTAGAATTTTAACATATGTTTACGTACATACCTACATAATATGTGTATGATATTATTGACTGGGGCCGACTTATACTTATGGGCACACTGTACATTATTCAATTATGATTAAAAATTTTATAATGAATTTTAAGTATAAGTATTGCATTACATTTTAATATGGTAATCACACAATTCAAGAAGTACTCACAGTCCAGAGTTGTTTATTATGAATCATTAAAATAATAATTATTAGAATTGTTATATTTTAAAATTTGGTATCTAATGAATATGCAAGCAACATGATTAAATAAGTTCAATATGACATTAATATATTTTCGCTTGAACAAAACAAAATATATGTTAAAATTTGCGGAATTTTTGCTAAGGAAAATAAAGGACATTTATAATATGTAATTTATTAATATAAAACTAAGGATCATGTTTTTAATAATAATATTATTAATAATCTTGAGAAACAATTAATAATTAAATAATTAAATAATTTCCAAATATATCTCAGATGAAGCAAAAGATGTTAAAAGATATATTAATTTTTTGTATTCAACAAAAATTTAAGAAATATAACTTTTTTAAATAAAACTATTTAAAAAAACTATTTTAAACTAAATTATGAAAATTATAATTTAAAAGTTTTATTTTGTTTGAATTGTATTTATTTAGCATTTGTTACTAAGTCAGAAAAAGCAATTATATTATATATAAGTTGACATTTGATTTGACTTTTAATTAATTTAATCGCTATGAATAAAACATCCATACATCATAATTTCATTTGGCATACGACTGTAAACAAAGATTAAAAATATGTAAGTTAAAATATACATTTTTGTTTTCTTTCTGATTCAATTATCTAATTCATAATATTAAATGGTTTGATATTTGTATATATTATTGAAGTATATAATGTTATATATATATAGACAGTTATTAGCATGGCCTATCACATCATTCCTGTTTCGAGCTGGTAGTATGACCATTAAGTGTGAACCGGAAGATAACACACATTATTATTAAATTTATCGAATTTACACAATTCGTATGTTAAAATATTAACGATATAAACATTACACAGTTTGAAAAATTCTCCAAGATTTACACATTTAACTATTTAAAAAAAATTTTATTCAATAATTATGATTTTTATTATAATTTAGAATAGCATTTTCTGTTTTGTGCAGACCTGTAGTTGATGTAGAAATCTCTTATATTATTAAAATCGAACCTGCGTATCTATATTAAACCTTTTGCCAATAAAAGATTAATTGTATTCTAATTAATTTTGTTTATATTTATAAATTAAAGCACATTCTAGTCCGAATTATAAGGGGAGAACTAAACCTTGTTGTCAATCGATTTTTCAAATTTTCATAAGGACTTGTAGGTACCATATTTGAAAAAGTTATCTAGGATTCCATCAGGTTATACGGTTTTAAATCAGCATGGTTTAAAACCGAAATCTGAAAAAAATTAGTAAATCCATTTCGGAGACAGTGTATCTTCATTTGCAATAAATTAAAATGTTAATTATGGAAGATATTTTCGACCCATCAATTTTAGTCTGTTATTGAGCCTCTTAAAAATAGAAGAATATTTCAAAAGACAATGTATTTATGTGAACAAAATATATCCCTGCAGCATCAATTATTGTCATAACATTAACACATCACCGGATTGGTATTTCATGTTTGAATTAGACATTCCTTTAGTTCTGGTTTTAATCGTTGGGTGCATTAAATGTTCGGTTAGTATTAAGTTGTTCTGAATTTTAAGAGTGTTAATTTAGTCATGTAACTATTTCCTGGAATATTACATTCACACACAGATTTTTGATAAAATTCGTAACATTTTATTTCTGTATTGTTTCATACAAAAAGTTATAATTACATGAAAAGCAATAATATAATTTAAAATTAAGTTTACATTTAACTTTATTATATTTATTTCAAAAATTTAACTGTCTATTTTATTGATCGTGAACTTATTCAATTACAAATATTTTTGTTTCTATGAAAAACAAACAAACATCACTAATAAAAATTTTTTAAAAGTAAAAAATAAATAAAATAATAATTTGTTTTTCAAATTATAGGTATAAACTAGTAATTAAATAATGCTTTTTTAAAAAATATATTATTTTAAGGCAAATTATAATCCAGAACCAGATTACACACCCAGTGATATTTTATTAAAGACGTATATCATTTTGTAAGAGAAATACTTGATTTTCTTTTCATTGTTGTGATTTAAGATTTTCAATTTCACACTTCACTGATTTTTACCAATGCAAAAATTGTCCATATCTCAATTATTTTCAAACGCATGAGAGAACTAAAGAAACATTAATTAATAGGCTTCTTTAGTTTACTTTCATTATTTCTAAAGCTATTATTGTGGTAACATAACTTTCAAAATTATATTTTAAAGTTTTCAAACCAAACAAGTTATTGACCAATAAATATTTATAACTTATGTTGTGAAAAATGTTTGTAAATCCATTTTAATTATTTTGAATACATTAAATTATATTACATCAAAGTATTTTTCAAAAATATTTTTATCAATTAATTTTTAAATATTTTTATCAATTCATTTTTAAATATTTTAGGATAATCTAAAATTTATTTAGTTTAATATTAAGATTCAAATTGAGATGCTTTTGCTAATTGAATTCTTTTTAAAAAATGAGGAGGATGCGTTGTCCTATCATCTTGAACATCATAATCAGATATTATTTTACTAGTATAAATATTTATTCGCATGCATCACAACTATATACATGTTATTGTTACTGTTACTGTTTTCTCTAAATTTAATTTAAAAAACTTACAAAATGTTTGTTTTAAAATCAAAATTTAAATATCATTTCTAAAATCAATAAATTATAGTGTTTGGTCAGATGTATAAATATTTGATTGCAATTTTTTACGGGTTTCTTGCTTTTTAGGATTAATGTATTTCAATTATTATTTTTTAAATTTATGCTTATAACCGCAAAAAACAGTGACTTTAATTATTCCGTGATTCCACTCCTACTTCAAAAATCAACATAATTATATATCTTTGAATAATATTGGCAATACGACAAGATATTGTATGATTATTATCTGTAAGTAAAAAACCTGAGATTACTTTATTAAAAACGTGTAAAGATTCACGGGTGTCTAGATATCTACACCATCACATATATTCATAAATTTTGTATCGCGAGGTTGTTTTTTGTCCTTATATATCTTTCGCTAAATCTTATAAAAAACAATAACATTTCTATCAATTAGAAATTAGTTGCCACCGTTTCGTTAAAAAAGCACACCTTAATAACACACAGCTTTTAGGATGAAGAACTGAGAGACATGAAGCTAGCTTACAGGTTTAGTTTTGTATTAACGATATACGTATACTGGTAATTAGATTAAATGAGAATTAGGTATAACTTTATCCACCCAAAAACTTTTTCTTATAGAATATTTCCTATGGTTCTGTTGTTTAGATGTATTTCTAAATAATATTTATTCCCTCATTTTTACTTGTGGGTAATCAACTATAATTTAAAGAAAACATTACTTCCAGCAAACAGTGCAGAAAATAACGTAATCTTGTTTTTTATCAAAATTCCGTGCAGTGATATAAAATAAATTCTTACTTTGGCCGGACGGATATTTGAAGTTTTTAGTTGAAATTATCCTCTAGATTTTTCTGAAATAGGAAGTTAATACATTCGCAATTTATATATGTGTCATTTTACACTAACATTTGCTTAGATTATATTGAAAAATTAGAAATAAAATTTCATATTAAGTTTGCAATAAATAATGCGGATTCATATTTCAATGATTTAATAATTGTGATTAATGTAAATATAAATACCTATTTTGAAATTTAAAGTTTACTAAAATTGGAAATATACAAATTATAAAAAATCTTTTGTTGGGGAAAGAAAAACGGAAAAAGATAAGATTACATCAAACACAGTTTGTTATCTTTGGTGGAATTATAACAATATAATTAGTATATTTTTGTCCAAATTTAACCCAAAAATTGTTCCCCCAATCCTCGCTGCAAGACGAAACTAAACACGAGAAAGTTAAATATTTGAAGAAGAGAAGGGCGTGTGAACAAGGATCCTTAAAACTGGACATTGATAGTTTCTTTCAAAGTGAAATATTGAACATACTCCAACCATTTCTCCTTCTAACTCTCCCCTTTTCTAAGTAAATATATAACACCTTGTGTGCTCATGTGCCATAGTGGAAGGGCTTACTAACCATACCATCGCAGAAGAAACGGAAAGAGAGGGGAGGGGATATGTGCAGATGGTAAGAAAGCTGAAGTAATCAACTGCACACAATTGCATCGAGTAATTTCAAAATGATGGTGTCAAACATATTTTGCAGCTAGTCCTCATGTATAGAAATGATAAGTTTTTCTCTCCCCCAATCCCCGGATCAAACATCAGTGATGCCTCGATTTCCGACCCATTCTTGGGTTTCCTCTGGTTGACACGAGACAACGGGAGGCAACACCTCTATACCATCTAATATTGCGTTTTCTCTATTTTTGTTAAAAAAGTGTTCGTTAGAATTTTTTATATAACTACACATGACAATTTACCATTCGACGCTTGTTGTCAGAGTGAGTTTCACGAGTTAATTAGTAAATATTTGATAATTAATTCACAGAACAAGAATTTATTTGATAATATGAACAAAATAAAATATTCAAACATTTCCTTTATGAGATTTTTAATTAAAAATTAAAAAATTAAATGAAATTAAAAACCATTTCTGAAATTATAGAACAAAAACAAGTTTTTATTTTTCCAAATAATATAATATAGTAGGCAACCATTGTACCGTTTCAAACTGTATTTATATCTGTGTGCGATGATTATATTGTTAACAACTTTTCCTGCATTGATCGAAATTTCTAAGATAAGGTTTATATTTGTATCAACTTATGCATTCTGAAAAAATATACTTAGATTTAAAAAAAAAATCTTTACACAAATAAATTATTATATAATATAATTCTATCTAGAACATAAAAACAATTCTGTTAGAAAACAAATTGCTTTTTTCTGTTTTAATATAACAGATAATCGAAAATATTTAAATGAATTAAGTTTTCTAAAAATAACGAGTTGTTGGACTGTTAGGTATTATTTAAAAAAACTGTTACGTACACAGAACTGGCGCTAAACGATTTATTTGATGACGTCGATATTGTCGTTATACAAGCTGATCATTGTCAGAACAATTGTTCTTAATCCTTAAGGAGTAACATTTTCGGATTTTATTGCGTTAAATCTGCTCTATACTTAAAATTAAGAGGATTAATTTAGGATAAAACTGACAAATTTCAACCTTATGTAAAATAAATCGAATGTGGAATTGCATTCTTCAAAATATTTGGCTACTATATAGTCTGTAAATATATTATCGAAATGTGAAAATACTTTCTGTGAATAAATTATCGGTCCGCTATGTAGACAATACTTTCTGAGTAATTATTTAATACTCAGCAAATATTTATATACATTTAATGACATAGTCGACTCTTTTGGTTTCTTACTCAATGGACAATTTATATTGATCGTGAAAAACAAGAAGTACAATATCAAATTTTTTTCAATATCAACTGCTTCTCCTAAATCCTAAATCTATTCTTCCAACTAATCAATTATTTGTACTTGAACATTTGCCCCAGACAAAGTGTCTGCTGACTTTCTGAAACTTGAGCACGCCTTTCTTTTAAAATAAAAGTGAAATTCCTCCCTCCACCTCCCCTTATTTCCTTCAATTACTAACTGTTATTTAAACTGATTTGTTTTCAGAACTGTGTCAAGATAATTTGCCTTTTGTCTATCGTTCCAGAAGCTCCTATACACCAATCTATCGCTAGTGAGCCAACCGTTGATAGATCAATTCGTGTTTGTGACTCCAATATCGAAAGTATATTCTCAAAGATTTTCTCAAATGTCCATATTCCATCTTCTGTTGATATATTATCTAATATTGTTACGGAGGTAAATATAAAGCATAAAGAGTAAATAGCGCTATTGCTCCTGCTTTTATTACTAAAACGGATATCATACTAAAAACAATTGAAACTTATTGAAATATGAAAAATAGTTATTTATATCTAAATGTTGACTATAATAATTATTGTTTCAAGACATATATTTATAATTTAAATATTATATAATTCTATATCTCAATAAATAAATAAAATATGAAAGTAAATGGAATGTAAAAAAAATAAAACATATTCCTAAATGAAATATCGGAATTAAATTATTTTACAGTTTTAAAATGTTTTACAAAAAATAGTAATATAATATTTTTATTATTTGTAGATTAATAAAACTTTTTATTATACTACATATTTTTTATGTATTTAAAACTTTCTTTTATATTCTTATCTTTTTAATAATTTACAATTGGAATTGAGATCATATTGTTCCACTTAAATAAACATATAGGTATAGGTTATCTGTTTGTTTTCGGGTCGATAGCTTTCCTCAAAATGAGTTAATCATGATAAATGCAAGGACAGGTGCATGCTAGAAAATGATTTAGTATGTGCTATATGTATAAAATATTCTCTCAGAGTTATTTTCTTTAAAATAATATTTAATAAATAAACTCTATTGTTCAATATTTCAATCTTTATATCAAAATACAAAACGATTAATTGAACAAATATAAAGGGGCGTTTACGTTACAAAAAGAATTTTTTTAACCATCTGTTATTAATAATTTAATATAATAAATATTTTATTCAATTTTGTGAATGTAAGTCAGCAATGTATAATATTATCATTCAACTAGGGTCTCTTTTGTGGTGAACATATAAATAATATATTTTACTGTTTTACCTCATTTATATTCGTACAGAGGGTTTTTATTTAATTCAAGAACACTTTTAGTCATTTCTCATTTTTACTATAGATATTGCATTAATATTTTAGAAAGTCTTGATAGATTTTCATCTAGCAAAAAGGAAAGTTTACATAAAAGCAAAAACATATAATATACAAATTTACATTTAAACCATGTTTAGACTCTGCCTACTTTAATATGTACTGCTTTCTACAATATATTATTTTTCTTTTACAACTTCTGCTTTTGGGAATATGATTCAACCACGTGTCCAAATTAATACAAATGATGGAAAAATCTATACTGTTATTACAAATGATATTTCATTAACGGCTTTAGAAACCAAATAAAATTTTTCCTTCCATATACGATAAGAATAAAACCGACCTAATGATCACTGACTAACCCAATTTCTTATTTAAGTTGGTTTCAGATTACCAGTCACTGCAATGCGAAAATGTTGATAGAAGATTTCTCTCCTAGGCAGCTGTGCATTCAGTTGATTTTCTGAACAATTGAACAAAATGTTTTGACTAGGAGTAAACTGAAGAATCAAAAAAATCGAAAATAACCAAAATTATATTAATTTCATATTTGATATGCATTGTTATGGATTGAACTATATATTTGTCCTATAGATATTAATTCAATTTTTTTTCGTTTTTTTTATTGAACAATAAAATTTTAATTACTTATTGACAAAACTTAAAATTAGAGTCAATCTAAAAGATTGATCAATTTTATAAATGATAATAATATAAATTTTATAATTATTGAATACTATTATAAAATAAATTTACAATTACATAAATATACTCAATAATAACATATCATATTATTTCGTAATCTACATATTTTATACTACATTTTACTCACATCATTTAATCAGTTCATTTTAATATGAAAGCAAAAATAATTTTCTACCTCAGCTCTGGATTCACATTAAATTTCCATTACAAAAATTCCCCTACCAATCACATTTATAATACTATCTATATATAATATTATGAAATAGCATCAAAGGTATAAACCTATCATTTTACCCATAATAACAAAAATAAAACGCAGCAGTCATTGTTTGATTCTGAAATAAAATCTATTAAAATGGAAATATATAGAGATATTTTCAATTATTCCGCCTTTTATAATAAATATGTATTTTTTTATTTAAGTATCTGACGTGATTTAATAATCCGTTTGACTCTCTTTGTGATATTTCTCCATATTCTATTAAAATTCAAAACTAGAAAATCCCTCTAAAGCTTTCTGTATTTATCTGAGTGTCAACTGTCACTAGCTATAATATTAATAATACTACGCAGTTTCAGGAATAATTGTGGTCCTTAATGTAGAACATTTTTCTTTGTTTTAAAAAACAATTTCAAACTATCTGAGCTATTGTTAAAATATCCTAATTTCAAATGCAACATTTCATTTATAATATTTTGAAAACATTTTTCATGGAAAATGAAATAGTATTCTGAATAACACATTCAAAGATACGATTATTTTTGTTTTTACCACTATAGTATATGTAATAGAATATGTTATTTATATTTCAAAATTTATTTTGTTGTAGTTTAAGCAATTCTGCTGTTTCCATATTATACAATATATTTCTCAATTTAGAATTATATTTTGTGTTATTATTTATGGAGACCTAAAATACTATAAAACTGGTTCTCCATATAAATTAGAATCGATTTGTATTCAACATGAGGAATTTGTGATAACATTAAATTCTAATTATATATAATTTACACAATTACAACACATTACAGTAATTACATTTTGTGATCATTATCCAATTTCTAGAAATTATTTCATCATTTCACAAGAACTTTTATTATTTTATTTAAAGCCAAAAAGGGCAAAAGGTCGGTTAGCTCCAACCTTCAAAATTAAAGGAAATTTAAAATGAATGTTAGTTCAATTTCATTTAAAAATTATTTGTGTTTAAGAGATACGGCTAAGGATATCCAAATCTACAGTTTGCAAATTGTTAACGTCGTTATTCCTTCTTTGAAGCTCTGTTAGCTCTTGTACCCAAATAATTTTTTAATGAAATTGACCTAACATTCATTTTATATTTCACTATAGCAGCAAATAATCTTGAACGTTATTATTATTGATATAGGGAATCAGGGCAATATAATAAATTCAATTGTTTGCATTATATAATAAAATACTTTTACATGTCAAATTATTGTATCTGATAAAAATGTGTAAGCTTCATAATAATATCTACAAGAATGCACACAACTAAAACAGTTTCGTTTTTGAACCTTATTTTAAAATTTTTTTAAAGAAAAATGTACGTTCATACTATACGTTCAAGTTACTGTCTGTGTATTTTTAATTATAAATATTCGCCTATTAAAAAGCTACTTGGCCAAAACATTTTTCAAATTTCAACATCGACTGAGTTGTACACGGCAGTATTATCAATGGTGATATCAATAAAAATATTCAAAGCATTTTTATGTCCTTTTTATAAGGAAGGGTGACAGCATAGTGACATCTTAATAAGTGTGGGTGACAGCCTGATGCTATCTTAAAAGTAGTGGACGGTGGTCAGTGTTGTTCATGGGAATAATTTTATTGTGTCTACATCGGTTGCCGAAAGTTGGAGACAGCTGCAATTCTAACAGAAATTCAGAGGGTGTGTTTCGACTTTGATATAGTTTAACCACATCATAACATTTAAATTTGTTTCCATTTTTTAATGTTTACTGATTACAATTTTAAATATGAAATATATAAGGTTATGATCCACTTAGGGTAGATCATCGCCTAAGGTTGTTCAAAATACGTTTTGTTTGACTCCAAAAATAGAAAAGATATCCATCATTTGTACAATGGGACTTTCGTATATTTACCTCGGTTAAAATAAAGTCTACATTGTTACAAATACAAAAGACACACAGTAATTTCGATACATAAAATATAACGTTTTGCAAGAATATCAAACAAACAATCATTCCAAATTCTATTATTATTTGTTTTTAGGAATTGCTGCCCGAATTCTAACAATACACAGTTCGCTAACAAAGTTAATAATAAATAAAATAACAAAAGTTTGGGCAAATGAACATATAAGTATTTTTTAAAAGTTTAATATATTTTGGTATAATTCGAAAGGACATGTAAAAGGGAGAGAAGGTACCATTTTAAATTGATACGGAGTTTCAAACTTAGATTTAATTTTAGATCAAATACATTAAGAATTATAGTACTCGTAAAAAAATGCTTCTTCATAATTTAATTATTTTTTAATAAATGAAGTGTAGCTTTTTTTAGTAACCTAAACCTAAGTTTACAATGTTTAATTGATATATAAATTGCAAAAATAATAACTTCTAAAGCTCGTTTTTTTTAACAATTGAATTGGTTAAGAAAATGTTGATCTATAATAAGAAATATAAATACTATAGATTTTGTATATACAGGTAGAAATTATCTTTGTAGCATACATATATGCGTCGCTATGTTTTAATTACCCTTGGGAACAGTAAATAATCTAATATTCTGAAAAAAGTGGACGCCATATTTCCACTCAATGAATTTATCCTCCCGCTCTAAAGCCAAATAATATTAAAAGATATGTGGTACGCGGATCTTTTCTTTGAAGTTGAACTATAAGCGATTGTTGTAGCTACATAAATGAAGCAGGAAAATTGGATTATGTTACCTTTATTGGATGCAAAAAATAAGACAATTACATAAACTAACGTATTTAATTAATTATTTGTTACAATAATGCTGTACGTATGTTTGTAATTTTTATTGTAGTAATGTGTTTGTGCACATTAAATGTACTCTATTCAAAGTATTAAGCCTTTCTTATATTTTATTTTTTTGTTTTCTTTAACCCTGTAATTCTTATACATTCAAAACCTATTACTATAATATGCTAAATAACTCATTTTTTAATATTCTTTGTCATAATAACTAAATGGAACTATGAGCTCATGGGTAAATGTTAGTGGTGTGCTGATTAACGTAACGTTCAAAGTCTTCTCCTTATTCAGTCAACACAGATCTCTAATTTCCAATTTCATCCTGTCTTCATTTCAGACATCAGCATGGTAATCAATGTTTATGTTTTGTCACTCTTTCAAAAGTTCCAAAAGTAAGAATTTCACACGCACCCTGTCGTTTCACCCAACCCTTTTCTCGCGCTCTTCAGTTATCATTGTGGTGTTGTAGGTGGAGGGGGGAATAAGAAACTAAAGGGTTTATCGAATGATTACTTTCTGAAGAAGGATGAAGTGGCGAAATGTAAACTGTGACTTATATTGCGAACCGATTGTAAAAATGAAAATTCCCCTCATTTTTTAATAGAAGTTAATCTGAGCTATTTATTTAGTAGAAATTCCAATATGTTAAAGAGTTTTAAATTATAATTTTTAACAACCACTCTATACTATACATAAATCTAGATAAAATGTATGCATTTTATTCATAAATAATCGACTATATTTATTTTTATTTTCTTCAAAACAAGTAGTCCGCTCAGAATCTATATTATTTATCACTTAAGAAATTTGCTTTTTGACAAACATTTGTGATATTTAAAGCATTAAATTTATTGCAAATTAAGTTAGTTTTATCATGCCGCTTATATAAACAACTTTTATGATCCATTGATGTAATCTAACGAGGAGTTTTTCACACTAATTCATCTGGCAGATATCTCAGAGATAATTCAAATGTCATGCCTGTGAAACTGTCGGCCATCTTTGTGATTTATAATCTTCGGTTTCTTTGAATTTATCTATTATATTAATAACAACGTGAAAACTCAACTTTAACCAGTATTTCAACCGTGTAGAGTTAGTCACAGAATATAGATCTTTCACATTCAATTTAAAATGTGATAAATAAAAATATTAGTTCAATATTTTTTTGTTTGTAATAAAGACTAAGTTGTTAAACTTAAATTACAGCATCCAATTTTGTATTATATCATATATACTAATAATATCTAAATTAATACAGAAATATTCAAACTTATTATTTCCAAAAAAATTAAACAGGATGCTGGGAGAACCAAAAATAATCTGATTATAAATATTAGCAATTCAATATATAATAAAGAAATATTTAAAGAAAACGTTAGTAAATAAATATTGATTCTTCGGAATGAATGTGCCCCTAATAAACTTTATACCGACAACGTTTGAAAATCATTTTGTTGAATAAACTTTCGTTTATTTACATAAACAGAATTTATCTATATTTAAGTAAAATCATTTGTTGACAGTAACAAGTACATTTATAAAAGTCACAAAAAGTGTTTTAACAGATGTCATGTTATACATACAGATAGAATGATGTTCTTTTTACATTAAAAATAAAAATAAATATATTTAACGAAATTTGAAATAAAATGATATTTGAAGAAATAATCGACGTGATCACATGGTAAATGTTTCCGGATTATATTCCTATCAAATATAGCTGCAATATAACTGAAGTACCCATCTGTTTATATACGTGGGTAGTTAGAAATTTGAATAAAACATTAATTTCAGTTGTGATAATTGATCAAATTATTTTAAAATTAAATTTTTAATGAGTATATTTTTTACTTAAACAAAAAAAGTTATTTCAGAATAAATAAATTGTCATGAGGAAATAAATAATTAGTGTAAATGAAACAAGAAACATTTAGCCGCCATTAAAAATATTGTTTTTCTTTATATTATAGTAGAGTTCGGCTTTAGTTACATATAATTCTGCACGGAGGTCGATTTATATTCGCCAATAGTTGTAATGTTGTGACATAATGTTGTAAGATGAGGTGTGCATTCAATAAAACTTGTTCTAATTGTCCAGCTCCTCCCCCTGTCCCTGATACAACAAATGTCACATTTTTTTTGCCTTAAAACCCTACATCAAGTACACTGCCAATGGATGCAAGAATTAAACAAGAATTTAAAATTCTACTAAAAACTGAAATTAGTGAAATTATGCGTTGAAGCATTCGAATTAGATGTTCCATTTTATATAGACCTGCATGACTGTGTCTGACTTCTTCAAAACTCCTGGACCCTATCAAGCATAATGATCTACCACCACCAGATGTCGTGCCTCGAAACATCTTTGGACGAATGCAAAACATATTTGGCGATTTGAATTTTGATGAGTATGTACAAATGGAAAACAATTTAACAACATCCCCACAGTTTACAGATCAACAAATTATTGATGCTGTTACTGGCGCTGATAATGCTGATGATGAAGAAGCTGAAGAAGATGAACAGCAAGCCCTTCCAACACGAAAAGATGCACTGACAGCTCTTAGCACTGTGAAAACATTCTTGCTGAATGACGACAATGGTGATATTTGATAAGCGAATTCATAAAAGCAAATGAACAAAAAACACTCGTCACTAGACAGCAACTTAAGTAGAGCAACATTCCCTTCCCACTTTTAAAAATGCAAAAACGGCCCTCTTCAGACTCAGTGATTGATATCTATACATTAATCTATATTTTATAGTATAATTGCTATGTTTGGCTTTAGTAACACAATTGTAAAACACCATGACAAGTTTCTAAAACTTAACTCTACTGTAGTTTCGTTACTTTATATTAGTTTCAGTTAGACCTATAAATGGAATCGTTAATATCCAAAAGAAAATAATATTTTATTCCCACTTATTTTAAAATATATAAAAAGAAAAATTAACTACCAAAATGATAAAATAAATGTCCGCGTATAGCATATGACATTCTCTATTGTAAATATATCATTCGATTTTAATTATTTTATTTCCATATGGGTGAATGTCCATGTTAAGTATTTACATTGTAGAGTAGAAATCAAAATAATTTAATCAATTATAATAATCTGTCAAATTATATTAAATTAATTCAATCTTAATTTAAGTAAGTATTGATCTTCACAAAATTCAAAAGCCTTATAATTTAATAATTACTGTTTTAACAACAACAGCTGTTAGTACTTTCAAAAACATTTCTCTCCTAACCCAATGTCTGTTTGATATGGTTTGAACTATTTTCATAAAAGTTTCGCTCTATTCTCGGAGAAATAATCTGCCAAAGTTTTGCAACAATCTTATCTATACATAGTGATTGTTAATCTAATTTAAATATTTGTTCAAATTATTATTAAAATTCTTTGATAATTTAAGATTTTGCATTACAATATTTATAAATTAAGCACTATGACTTACTGACATCTTTCATGGCCAAACAAAACATATTTATATTATTGATGAATCATTTCGCATCAAATCATAATTAAAATAATGTTTTTATTAAAAAAAGAACAATTGTTTAACAATTTTGTTTCGTTCTTTAATTCATATAAATCCAAATTTAAAAAATGAAAAAGTGCTTCAGATAAATAAAAACTTAAACACATACATATACATATAAAGCCAACACTCCAGTATGTTTATATAGTTTCATGTGTACGGTTGATTTTAGGGTTATGTTGTTAATCTATAAGACTATAATTTACAGCATGTTCTGTCTGTCTGTAACCTTATAAACAATAGTGGTTTTTTAGAATGTTCAGATTTTTGTTTTTCTTCAACTAAAATAGTTTTTGCCACTTTCTAAAATTAGTTTTACTTCCATTTTTCTCATAAATTGAAAAATTCTTGTGCCCGATACTTCGCTTGAATCAATTAATATTTAATATTATGTATTGCAGTTATCCTGTTTAAGTCTATAAAGAGTTTTTAATTTATATTTAACTTTTTAAAAATGTATTAATAAAATTTCAAAATATTTAAACATTGGAATGATTTTATTTAAAATTAAATGAAAATTAAAAATGATAGATTTTTAACAATAACTCTTTTTCTTTGATAATTTAAAATAACATTCAGTTGGTTCTTTTGAATAAGTCAATGGAGGATACATTATTGTTTGCCCCTTCTAATTAATAATCATGCTGTTTATTATGTTACCAATTTGCACAACAAAGCCGATTCTTTGTAACAAAGTAACAAAAGATTGAAGAAATAATACAACCCAACCATGTAAATCTTTATGAAAGCCATATTACTGGAAATGATCATCTGGGTGTACAAAAAAAGATGTTAAAAAGGGAGATATGAATTCCACTTGATGTTTAAGAAAGATTTTATCGACTTTTTTCTTTTTTAAAAATAAACAAACAATACATTGCAATGGATAATGTTTTAGAGAAGAGTCTTTTCATAGAGGGAATGTTCCGAAAAGGCTGAGTTTTATCCTTGTGGTAAGAAGATATCTTCTGCAAATCCTCGTTTAAATTAACGTTCAACTAAAAATGGGAATTTTTATCAAAATACTAGAGTAATTTGTAATTTAAATTATTCATCTTTCGAACTTTATTTGATAATTATAAGAATATATCTTTGTATATTTAAAATTATTAGTGCTGATTTAAGTTTAATAATAAAATATATAATCGATTAAAATGAAAGAAGTACTTCGGAAAAGTAGGTATGACTTTTATCTAATGAACTTTTTTTCCGAACTTATTTTTTCTTTTTTAATCAGTTGCAGTCAACAAAATTATCCACATTGGCTTCCACTTAATTGTCAATTGACAACAGCTCACCGATCGATATAGAATAAACTGCAAAAACAGAAAAGTATTCGCTCTCAGAAAATGAAACTCGCTGTTTTGATTCAAACATATTTCTTAAAACTGCTTCTTTTAATTAGAACATTTTCTTTTAAAATTGGATTAAAAAACAGAAAAATACTTTTGATATACACGAAATGATCTGACTGTATATCATGATCAAATCAAAAATATATTTCAATTAATAACCAAGAATTTATCGATACAGACCACATCATATGAATTTAATGAATTGGTTATGGCCGTATCTAATTAGTAAATTTTTTGAAAAAAGTTTTTCTTACAGGACTTGGGCAAATAAAGCTTGAGCAAACAATTTAATTATGAAAGTGTTTTTTTGTTCTATAAACCAAACTCTGCATTAATTAAGGGAATTTTATATTTAACTTCTTTATTATACTTCTCATAAATTTTCAGCTATATATCTACAAAATTATAAATACAATTTTTTAAGGAATTTTTAATATTTTAATTTTAAATGTTTTAAAATGTTTCAAAATATTCTCAGATATTATGTTGTCTTAGAATTCAAAATCTATTCAAGCTATTTAACAAATAATATGATTGTGATATAGGAAAACCTTTTTATATTAATACAAGTTTATGAATAATTACAATCTCTTGGAATATGAAATTTCATAATTCGAAAAACAATTTTTAAATACACGCGAATAATTTGTACATAGCAATTTAACACACCCAGGAAGTAATTTTCACATTATTACATGTCCATATTGTCTTATTTAATATGTATATATCTAGGGAGCCCCTGAACACAAAGTGTCTATTGTATTCGATAACGTTATTAGTTGTACATACATTCTTGATAATAATAAATACACTTCGTAAAATATATTAATTACATTTCCTTCAATAGTAATTGTTATATATTCTTCACCAAAAGAAGCTACACCAACAACACTAATTCTGTATCTTACATATTTGAACAGCATATAACTGATAGGTATGTTTAAAAAAGATCTGCAATCCTTAGAGACTTGTAGACTTTATTTTGCATGGATAACATTGACTTTCTGATTATTCAAAATAATAGTCGTTTATGAATATTATTAAATATAAATTTGAACACGTTTATCTATATTAAAATAGTCAAATGTATGTTCGTGTACTTTTGAAAAAATAGTTTACTATTGTCTTTGTAACAAAATTAATGTTTCACAGAGCTCATTATATATAAAGCTGTTCTGTATTAATAATTATTATAATCGATACAAATATATAGCCTAAATGTATAGGAATAAATATCATAGATAAAAATATTTTTCTTGAAAATAATAGACTTGAATATGAAAACTCTCTATATAAACAACATTACTACATTATTATACATATTTAAATTATAAAATTTATTAAAACTTTTATTAAATAAAATTAAAACGTATATTTTATTTAATGTATTAACTGTCAGGCCGTAATTTTATTTTATAGCTTATTCACATTAATATATTTCTATTTTAAAGTAACTTAATTTAAATATTTAGGTCATGTGGTTTTTAAGACAACTTAAAAATCAATAAATTATATGTTTATATTAATTTTGTTGCTTTAATCATTACATTAAAAGTGATGTTCCAGTTTTTATTTATTGTATTATTCCGTTTAACATTAATTCAATTTTTTTCAAATATGATTAAATAAAATTTTATTTAAAAATTCAACATTTTAGTCAATTTCTCTCAAATTTCTGTAAAATACTCTATTATACAATCAATATGTACGCCAAAAATAATGTGTAATTTTCGTTAGTAAAGCCAGGATTATCGAGGAAGGATATATTTCTTATATATTATCTAAATTAGAATACAATCCGAGTAAAATTATTGATCTTATAATCCCAGTTCCACATAGATAAAACCAACATCTCCATATTTATGGAGAAGAAATCGTAAGTTGACTAAATAAATTTTGGATTCATTGTAAGAAAACAGCCCTCTTCTAGAGCCATCTTCATTTCTAAGGGAGTTTGTAGTACGGAGATGTTGTGATCGAAAATAAAAAAAATACCTCTTGACTCTAAGTATAGCAGATTGTCTCGACTGCACTCTTTAATCAGTTTAGCTATAAAGAAACAAAACGTTTTTGGTTACACGCCTCGCCGAATACAATAAATCACAACGGTAAAATTATACATTTGGAAATCAAGTATAAATATATATATATTTATACTTTTTGTGCACAAATTGATATTTTTATATTGACGCTGAATACATTATTATATGTGAATTTTTGAATATCGACTATATTTCTATAGTTTTTCTAGTATTTTAGATGTTTTTTGATTTATATCTTGTCTGTGCAGAAATAATTGATCTTCTAAAGTTTTATTCTAAGAATCAATTAATTATCCACATTTATGATTAATTTCCTATACAATACAATTATTGATTTTGTTAATAAAACTCTAGCCAATCAGTTTTTCATTATAGCCTACTTTTCCGTATATGAATGAAGCTAAACTTTTAATAATTAATAACTTCTTCTTTGGATATGAATCGTTATGCATGTTAGTATTATTTCAATTGTGCTTTATAAAATATTATTTAAAATAGATTCTAGATAACTTGCGTATCCATATTGATATGAAAATAGATCGCAGAATAATTGTTTAGCATTTATATAATTTATTTTCTTATTCAGGAGTCAGATAATATAATTAATACAAAATAATACATATTTATACATTAATCATAAAATACAGTACATTGCTCAATTAAATTATCTGGTTGAAAACTGTTTTAATAAACACGGGCCTTATTATAGAATAACCGGAGAATAAAATAATTTCATTGATCACTGAGAAGTATGAAAAAGTTCGGATTTAATCAACTCTAACATATGGATGTGTTTTTAATAAAAATTATTTAAAAAGAAAAGTTATTTATGTAGTTAAAAAATTTATAAAGTTAATTTATTATTTATAAAATGTTGAATACTAAGATATGTTTTTAAAAGGAAATACCTTACAAATTTAAAAATATATTTACAAATAAAAAACATAATTTAATTCTTATGATAATAAATTTTTATTACTTGTACTTTTCGATTTTTAAGGTGTAAATTTGATTAACATTATTGATTTTACTTACATTTTCTAGCAGTCTCCAAGATTCTCTCGAATGTCGAACAAATAAAATGGTCCTTTGAGTGATTCTAACTTTTTAATGAGCTCTTTTTATCAATTTCTTCTAGTTGATAATAATTTACAAGTTACTTATACATAAACGGTATTTCACTTGTAATACATGCACATGTATGGAAGATTTTTAATATACCAAAGTTGTCGGCTATGATTTGTGAATGAAATATATATGTTAAATATTTAACCAATGAATACAGCTTTTTGACAGTTGAAATCAGCATTATCCACCAATCAAAATGATGTTAATTATTGACCAATTATATTCCGTTTGTGTATATTTCCAAAATAAATATAAGATATTTAAATAATGCTTGAATGCAATAACAATTGCGCTTTACATGGTTTCGCCAAACAGACAATATTATATTTGTTATGTGAAACACAAATATTCGAAAGATATCATAGACTTATTTGACAAACTTCAGCCCGCGCACTTTGGTTTTTAGTGGCGTTTTTTAAATAATTATTATCCGCAACTTTTATGATTATTTTTAGAAATTTATATAGAAGATCCAGCTTAAATAAAAATATTTGTATTTTTTGCCAATAATTTTAAATACCAACATTTTATATATTTATAAATAAAGGATCTATATTTATAGAAAAAGGATCTATCAATTAGAATATACACTAGTTTAAACAATAGTAAAATACTTTAGTTTTTCCGATGTAACACATTTTATGACTGAAACAAATTTTAATATTAAAAAATTAAACTCTCTAAAAAATACCATTTTAAAATATATCTCTAATCATTCAACGGAAAAGTTTAAAACGTTTTATTTTACCTACATTCCAAATTTTAAAGCTTTTCTCTAAACAGGTTGGCAAATTAATGGGCCTGGGCGGTTTCTGGGTGCGTCAAATAGCATGGGTA
This sequence comes from Vannuccia rotundouncinata, assembly GCA_034780395.1. NCBI lineage: Eukaryota > Metazoa > Platyhelminthes > Proseriata > Coelogynoporidae > Vannuccia > Vannuccia rotundouncinata. Next base: position 2,306 of record JAUZNC010007550.1, on the reverse strand, counting down.
GGATAGGGTTAAGGTAAGAATGGAGAATTTAAAACTATTACATTTAAAAACTATTTTCGTGAGATTACCATGAGTAGTATGTAATACTGCATAAACAACGTAAAATGTTGAAGTATGTCTAAATACTTTAAAATGTTAATTTAATATATTTGCTAGATTTACAACGAAGTATGTAAAATAACACTTTGTCATAAAATAACTTTCTTTTTAAACAGTGTGTGTATTTCGGACAATGACTTCTTGAGCTAGACAATTCTTTTGATGTTTTGTTTTTCAGTACAGTCTTTATAGAACCAACAAAAAGTAATGTATAAGTGATGTCTGAAGGGATATAAGTTATTGTTTGTTGAGCATGGGTGATTTTTGAATAAATATTAAGACCAGTTATATAATGCCCAGAGTTTTCCTCGTGTAGTTGGGAAAGTATAATAATGAACAAATAATATTTGTTGAGTTTAATGAGTTTTCACAGTTTTGTTCGTCTTTCTCATCTTTGGAAAGGTCTGTTTAGAGTATTAAATGTATTTATAACCTTAAGTGGGGTGTTGTTTAAAGATAAAAAATAGATTGGGACAACACAGGTATTTCCGATAGGACAGCGATTTCGTTACTATTTTTACATTTACAAATCAGAGACGCCAATTTATGAGATAGCTTTCTATTCATATGATAAATTCGCAAATTCATTATGTATTTAAACTGGAGATCATGAGGCACTGTGTCGAATGGGAAGGACCTGGGACTGGTCGTTGTTTAACATTCATCAATATCCATAAAAGTAAAGTTTATATCACTTGGTATGTTTTCCATATTATAGTTATAGCCTTAACACATCAATAAAACGCTTTAACGAAAAGGCACTATAAACCTGAGACATTCGTTGATAATATTTGTGTATACGACTGAAAAAATGTGTACAAAATAATATTGCAAACACTACATTTGGATCGTGCGGTGTATCTCTCGTTTAATAAAAAGGACATTATGTATGTAATACGACCTATATAAAATCAATACCTGCGCTTGAGATAAAATCAAACAAAAACTAAATTAAATGGAAACGATGTTGTGAATTTTAAAAATAATTCTTGAAATTATTGTCGCTATTCAAAATGCGTTTGTGTGTACGTACGCGTCTTTAACTGACTTGTAATAATTAAGATTAGTGTTATTAAATATTTTAAAATAAATGATTCACACATGAACACGCTTATGACGAATGGTGTTGACTCACAAATATTAAAGAAAAATAATTGTAATTTATTCATATACTCATGGGCAATTTTCATTCAACCAATCAATTGTGGAATACTTTGATTTGGCAAATACCGGTTATAAATCTGACTTATAATATTGATACTCAAGTTCACCCGTGTAGATTGTACTTTCATCGCAAACTCTCGATTATTCAAATAAAGATCTCCGTGAGCCTATTAAGAAAAATTTTTTTGACGAAAGTTGATTAGACAAAATATTTAAAATAATAAGCTAAAAACTCACAAAAAAATCAAATTTTTTTACAGAATATTATAGGGATTTCTCCAACCAGAAAAAAATACGTTTATAATTGAATTCATCCAGTTTCATACGAGTTTCATATCGAACTAAATAAACTTCTGAATAGTTTTGAGGGAGTCGATAGTTAAGATTTAAGTGACTAATAATAATATATGTCTTGTGGACAAAGAGAAATAAATACCTATCCTATATGAAACGATTCATACCATGATACATTCTTTGACAACAATTAAATTTCGGAATTTTCTAAAAAAGATAGCTTTAAAAAATTTGTATTTTTATAATTCATAATATTATAGAAAATATTTGCAAATTTTAACAACACGTTTCTCATTTTTTGTCATCATTTGTCATCATTTGTCATTTTTGAAAAATAATTTAAACGTTTTTAATCTAAATATCATACCAATTATTAAATTGAAATAATTGATTATTCTTTTTCAATGAAAGTTATATATACATTTTTATTATCCAATTTTATAAAATAATAAAATTCTTAAATATTTTAAGAGCAATTTCAATATTCGAAAAATAAACTGAAATATCAAAAAAATAACCATAATATCAATTGCAGTACATAATTTAATTGGTACTGCTCATCTTAACGGAAACCCACCTAACGGAAACCCACTTAACGGAAACCCACTAAACGGAAACCCATTTAACGGAAACCCGGAAACACACTTAACGGAAACCCACTTAACGGAAACCCGGAAACACACTAAACGGAAACACACTAAACGGAAACACACTAAACGGAAACACACTAAACGGAAACCCACTTAACT
>JAUZNC010007539.1:0-25311 GCA_034780395.1 Vannuccia rotundouncinata | reverse complement strand
TACTATTTCAATACAATTTTTAATAGTTGGTCTTATTTCTTCCTTACTTCAGTTTGTGAGGGGCTTAATGATCAATGCGATACTATATTTTTCTATAACAACAAAACTGGACCCATCAGAACTTGTTGTTTTAGAGTGTATTGTAAGTATAATATCAAGCAGCACTGGACATGCCGACCTTGCTTAGAATATAATGTAGTATGCGAGATGAACAAGGAATGTTGCTCAAAAAGATGTAAGAAGGGAACATGTACGAGATCACACATAGTTCCGCGGAGAGATTAATTGTTTACACGTTTATATTTATTTAAGAATTGCTTGCAACTTTTCGTTCAGAAATGTGTTTAATGAATATTGTAGTACCTTCATACTCCGTTGGTATGACATCTTGGATCGCTTCGAAGTAGAGTTGTTTTTCGATACGCGATACCTCTAAGAGGATGTCGAAATCATGAAACTGAAATTGAGAAGTTGAATACTAATTATGAAGATGGGATCTATCATGCAGAAACTTATATTTGTTATATTAAAAAAAAATTTGCTAATAAAAATATACATATATTGCATATTTTAATTTTATAGTATTTAACTCTATAGTTGGGTGTTTGCATGTTAAATGAAAAAAATATTGTCTCAATATTCTATTTAAGGCAATAGTTAAGCGTTGATATGATAAGTGTCTCAAGTATCTATGTAAATTGTTATAAAATATTTAAAAAATTAAAAAATAATACCTAAAGTTTAATTATTTTAACTTTGCGTTATGTCAATAGAAGTAAAAACTTGCAATAAATTCAATAATTTATTAGTTACTTGTTTTAACCATAGACATTACATTACATTATAACTACAATTATAACTAAAAGTATAACTTCAAGTATAGATATATAATGTCTATGGTTTTAACTAATAAACGGGTATACTTTCGGTCATAGAATAATTATACATGGTTATATATAATTACTCTATGGTTTCGGTTAAAAGATGTTTTTTTCACTATGCAAAGAAATTGAATCAATACTTAAAAATAGGCATACTATAAGATGGTTAAAGGATACAATATCTATAATTTAATTAAAGATACCTTTTCAAATATTGTCAAAATAGCTCAGGCTTCTGTATTTTTACCAATATTGGACACCTCCGTATTTCCAATAAAATTATGATTGGGTCCTTTAACCTCCCATTTATAGCTCTAATAATATCTCAGAATCAAAGAAGCAATGTTGATAAAATATAGAAACCTAACAGCTAGGAAGAATTGTGCTTTCAAGTCTCTTCTACTGTAAAAGTTTCCTGTAATTCTATGATTCTTATTTTTTAATATTTATGAATTGTCTGCTCATAATTTTAATATTTGTAAAATCATAACTTTTTAGAATTGTTTTATAATATTTTATATTTAATTTTATTTATAAATCTTTTATTTTATTTTATATTATCAAACTTAAAAGCGTCAATAAATTTCAATTTATCGATGGATTATATATTATTAAAGACTATATTATCAAAATCTATAACATCAATATATACTTTGAAAAATTACGAAATATTTTGAAAATAAGTGTACGTTATTATACTCTATGTATGATTGATATAAATTCTCAGAATCTTCGAGCCGTAGGTGAGAGATTGTATTATTGTATAGGTATTATTGTACCATAGAGTACAATAATATATCTATCTAACGTAAAATATTCAATATCATTTATTCTCCGCCGGAGATTATTTATTTATTTAAAAAAATTAATTAATCAATTCCTTGTTTAACTCATAAATCACGGATTATTTGCATTGCAACATGTCTTTTGATGACGTTGTTCTTGACATTTGTTTCTTAGATTATTTATTACCTGATAGTATAATAGAAGAGCCAACCAAACATGTTACCACAGACACAAACTGTAACCATATCAGCAGAAGAGTTGGACTCTTTAAAACTATCAAGAAATCCAATAAATACCCAAAAAAAGATTAATTGGGTCATGCGAATGTTTTATTCGATGGCACAATGAAAAGAAAATTCGTTTTGATTGTGGTTTGAAAGTATATTGAAGGACTTAGATGAAATGGCATTAAGTGACATAGATTATTGTCTACAATATTTTATTCCTGAAATAAGAAAAACAAATGGTGACATGTATCCACCTCAAACATATCAAGAGATTGTGGCTGCAATTCAGCCTTATCATAACAATAAAATGAACACAAAGTGTTCTATTTTTCTGATAAAGAATTTATCGAAACAAGGAAAGTGCTTGACGCACAGATGAAAACATCGGCAGCAGACGGAAAGTTGTTGTCAAAAAAGAGATCACATAGCATTGCTTTTATCCATAGAAATTTTAATTTGCAGTAGAATAAACGCTCAGAATCTACGCACAATATCCAGTAGAAACCCAGAGAATAGTGAGATAGATAAATATATTTCTACGCATGTCTATAGAAATTGAACAAATTTAGTAAACACTCGCTAATTAAAAAAAGTTTTATTATTATAAAAGCTCATTTGAATACTCTGATTTTTTATGAAAACTTAAATCTTAAAGCTCTCACGGAACCATAAAAATCCTCTTTAGAAAAGTACGACTTTTCTTATTTCTTCAAAATGGTTATTTTTAAAATCTTTATGGATTCTATTTGGCTTTGATTCATGGAATACATCGATTTTAAAATGCGGAGATTCTGACTACATATACTGTCATTAAAGATTTAAGGGTGATACCTAGACATTATTCAACGATATCAAAATTAATAAACAACGATAATATTTGCAATTAAAATCGCGTGTCTTCTTGTTAAATGATCAATAATCAATTGAAATAATCAATAAATAATCAATAAAATAATCAATTGAAAAGCGTACATTATAGTGTTCCTAAAGAATTTCCGACTTGCATGCAGGATCATTTATTGATGTTGAATGTAATGCAGTACATTTATTCATGGTATTCTCGGCAATAATGAAGGTTATACTTTCTAGCCATTGAAGCAAATTATCAAATTCCATGTCTTTAATTGTTTGAGCTTGTTAGTTAAGCAATTCTGGTAATGTAATTGGACATGGAGGCAATTTGTTTTCATCAACCCATTTATAAACCATGAGCCGAAAAAGACCAGTAACCAAAGACACCGATTTCACTTTAATTTCAGGGAATGTTTCACCCAAAATCGAAATGCTTGTCACCCGTATTAAATGTCTTATGTAAATGTTCGATAAGCAACGATTTTTTTTACTACTTCCACAAAACTACTTATTGTATTCACACTAAAATGATTTTTTTGTGTACCAAACATCGATCCATTTCCTTGCTCAATTTTGATAAATACAACAAAACATTTTTTACGGTACATTTCCAAAAAAGGATATTCTCGTATATTCTGCCTCCAATGCTGACACTTTTTACTTCTCATGTTTTCATTTATTAAATGTTCATCAAACTTTATCCATAGATATTGTATATTAATTATATATAGAACTAGATTGGACATCTAAAATATTTCTATACTAAATTATGTTGAATCGCGTGTATGGCAAATCTAGAGTTGTGATTGGCTAATAATTTGAAAATAATAAAATATATCAATGGCTGAATATTAACTACAGATATATATTTAATTGATACATATAAACAATTATTAAATTTAATATTACTATACTGCTGTGTTATATAATGCTGTGTTATACTAACTCTTCTGGTATAAAACTTACACTTTATTACACATATATATACTTTATTTATAATAACTACTATAATCATACAATAATACTGTGTTATGTAATTAAAATAAATTTCACATATGTAAAACAACGTTCATTCAAATACACTATATTTCAATATTTATTTAATTAATTTAAAATAATAAATACTCATCAATTGCTGACCTATAGTTAAAGAGTAATGTATAACTATATAAGTCTAAAAATATAGGCAGCAATATTATAAAAGTTTTACATATGTAACAATAATGTGATTTGTTACATATTTTTATGTCATATGTAGTAAGGGCACACGCAGGCATACTCACTATACGCAAATGTGTATTGTAAATTATGTTTATTGTGCCCTTTTCAATTGTTATTATTATTATTATTATTATATATATATACATATCCCCTTTAGAGTGCCACTCCAGTCATCTGCGTATAATAGGTAAAAATTATAACTTATTTGGCTTCAAAAAATTGAGTAACTAATATTGTTTGAAACAAAACGATTACGTGATATTAGTTTAACGTCATTTTTGGGTAAATATGGCCACAAATAAGGTGTTGACATTTTAGCCGTTATTATTTTTTTAAATTCTATTTTAAAACGTCTAAAAATTATAAATAATCATTGTAACCTTTTTAATAGCAATTTTAAGTTATTTTTTTCTTCGTATTAACAAACAATTAAGAAGCAAGCATAAACTGTGAATACAAAAATGTATTATTTAAGAAAAATTACATACATAAACTTTGTTTATATACATATATAAACTTCGAATATAAATACATAAAAAAGAAGGCAAATATAATGTAAACTTTTAACAAATAACTATGTAAACAATACTTATATAAATAATACGAACACCTTACGGAGTGCATTGTACATACACAATAAAAGAACAGCAACATGAATTGAAATTTTAAAAAGTTCAATTAGAAAAAACTAAAACATTATGTTGACCAACATGTGGAGGAATGTTCGAGGCGATCAGACTCCAATAAACAAAAGAAAAATAGACAATATAAAAAGTAAAGAAGTCATTATAAAAAAGCATACTAACTATAGGCAGGGAAAATTTCATATTGATATAATAATAAATAAAAATAGAATTGTCAAATAACAAATAGAAGAAGGGTTATTGGTTTGAAATAAAATCTGTTTGGTTAGTACATGCCTAATGTTGGACATGCAGGCATTTAAAGATTGTGTTTTTGCTCGAGAGAATTGGCGTACATGCCCTAACAATTGCTCTAACCAGCGGTAAAATGTGGCAATTGAGTCCGTCACTGCGCCGAAGATGATCATCTGAAAAAAGTGTGCTGACATCTACTCCTAAGTTCCACAGAACCTGCAATTGTACATTTGTGACTTTAAACTCCTGCAATGATGTCTCCCGAATTATTGACTCATTATTATTAACATTTTAAATTATTATTAATTTAATTTATAATTAAAATATTTAAATTAAAATCCTTAAAATTTATCATGTCATTCTATTATATAATCATATACAGCTCTGGCCAGTAACAAAAAAGTACTTTTAGAAATTCATTTAAAGACCTATTGGTACTAAAAGCAGATGTAATTATTTAATTGTTAAAAGTAATGAAATGGCTAATTAATGTATTGATATACCCTAAATATACTTCTTCATGATTTAAATTATTATTAAAAGTGCAACTTTAACAGTTATTTTGTATTTATAAAAACTAAATTATTTATTTTACAACTTGCATTCCAGAATTTTCATTATTTTTTATCAACTAAACTAGTTAGCCTAGGTCTAAGATATATTGCCCATATTGCTATATACAAGCCAGTTTCTAAACAGTTATTAAAATCATTATTAATAGAAAGTATTGTTATAATAATAATAATTATTTTTTTTAAAGTTTTTTTTATTATGTAGGTATATATTGTATAAATTAGCAATGCTAAAATATTATTTTACTCATTCATTTCTAAAAGATAAAACTAAATTTATAAAAAAGATAATAAAAGATAATAAATTTAACAGATTAATAGATTAATAGATTAAGTATATAAATAGATTAAGTTCAACAGATAAATTAAATAAAAGCATTTTCTTGTTATTTAATAAATTTATTAAATTTAGGTTTTAAAAGTTTTTTAATTTGATTAATTTATAAAATATATAATTATGGCAGACGAAAATTAGATCTTTTAGATCTTATAAGATCTTAATAAATATTTTATAGAGAATGTGATCATATATAACGTTGAAGCGATAATAAAGATCATTTTTGTACCGGTAGATAAGTCATATAGCGACATCGATAATTTGTATTTATTTCCTATGACAAATGACAAAATTGATAACAGACTTTAAAAACACTTTAATTGATTCTATATAGATACTATATTTTTCAACATTAAAAGAAATATATACTGCAGATACAGTTGATATTATATGTTAGGTACATTTCATTTAATAAATACAAAAAGAAACAAAAATATATGTTATGCGGCATATATACTTTATAAATGATACAATAGTCTGAATTTATTGCCATCAAATAATATAGTTTTTTTTCAATTGCAACCTTTGAAAGGCCATACTTTTATCCAAGAGCATATTCTACTACAACAGTCTAAAGATTTTAAGCAATAAGTGCCTGGTGGGTAGCATTCGATACAAGTACCATAAAAAGGTTGAAATAAATGGCATACGCTATTCCCGCAACAATTTCCTCCAAATGGAAGCTTTCGACAGGTATGTTCGAGGGGTATGCAGTCTGAATTGAAGGATATAGACATAAAATATAATTTTCATAAAAATTATTTATATGTTATTTAGTATTTAACACTATAAAAAATAAAATGGTATTAATAATAAAAAGTGAATAAATTAGTGATAATCAGTGACGAAAAATCAAGATCAATTTCGAGTACATTTGTTATTGCTTTCAATTTAAATGAGAAAATGTTTATTTGATGAGCGGTAGATATTTATGTTCACAAAGACCTTTGTTAATAAATAAAAGTTAGGAATTATATTTATGTTATAAATTTTATTTCTCTCCATATACATAAAAATTTCTCCAAAAAAATGTGCAATTTAATATAATTACATTAGTTTAATGAACAAAAAATCTAAAGAATATATCTTGTACTTAAAATATAGGGTGAATTGTAATTTCGTTTAAGATAAACATACAAAAATGTTTTGTATTTAATTTAAAACTTACCCTGTCCTTCAGTAAAAATCATGCAAGAGATTAAAATGATAAATGTTATTAAATATAGTTTGAAAAAATGTTTGTTCAACATAATTTTTCCGAATACAAAAAGACTTTCAAAAGTTATGTCGTATGGAAATATTTTTATTAAAACTAATTATGAATATATTCAAATTTAAATTTTAGTTTTGATTTTATGAAATATAAAAATTCTTAGATATTAGATAAACCAAGTTCTATATAATATTATCTATGTTTTAAACTGTCATGATCAGTCATTATAATAATAATATTGTAAAAAAAACAAAAGCATTGTAAAAATGCAGCTAAGATAAGATAATATTGCCATGTATATTGAGAAAACGTCCATTCAAAAAGTGAATATTCAAAATATGGGGATATACAAAAATGATGCCAAGAATATGTGTATTATTTTAATAGTTGTCTATTCTTGGTGTTAAACTTGAATAATTTGACATGCCAATCAAAGGACACAAGATATTAAGTTCAACGATAATGCTAAATTTAATTCTTGTTACAATCGATCAACACCAACAGATTTTGCCAGATTTTGTTAGGACAATTATTTATCATTTCGGATTCAAGGAAGCGAGAGTGGCTTCGGGATCTTAGGAAAAGAATTGCTCACAATTAAACATGACGAAAATGGTTGTGAATATATCGATATAATAAAACAATCATCGGAAAAAACTAAGCCATCGACAAAAAGAAAACATTATGAGCAATAGAATAACATTGTTTTTTACGGAATTCTTATAAATGAGTCAAAATACTCAATAATTATAGCCATCAAATTTTATTTAAGTAAAATTCCGAAGAACACTACTTGCCTTTTCCCAAAGCCTTTGATAAAAAGCCGAAGTCGGAAACTGAGGAAAGCTCATATTCTACAGAAAGGCAAGTTCTTGGAAGGCACACATTATGATACAGTTAACAAGATAATCTATCATTATTTTGTACCTTAATTCTATAGCTAGAATAAACAGACTTAGCAGGAAGATACTTCGGCTCGTTTAATACCTTTCTCTTTACGATTTTAGATTGCTGAATGCAGCTTTCACAGATTTTTTCAGATCGCCACCCTTCATGGCGCATATCATCCTTCGAAAAATTTCTAACTTCAGCCAGTACAGTAGCACTGTTTCATCTGAAGGCACGCCCAGTGAAGTTACGAATTTTAACTTCTGTATAACCTATTTTTGAAATAGTCAGGAATTTGACCCAATGTGTTTTTGCCAATAAGCTGTTGGGTTACTTCATTTTAGTTGAAATTTCAGAGGGACATGCCTTTATACTCTTTTTTTAAACATATCCCTATAGATTGTAATAATCCTCACTGTACGTACACACCTCTGGTTAATAGTGACGGGTGATAACAAACTCTAAAGGATCATTAGAAGTTTTGGTTCTAACCACTGATAATTGGATTTCGTCAACATTTGCATCATATCTCATATTTTGCAATCAAAACGTAGAGCACACTCAAATAATAATAATAATAAAAGCCGATAAATGCTACAACTTTGACTAATTGGTGAGTCCGATTCAAAATATTTCTTAATATTATACTCATCATTATGAACATTATACTTCTTTATATTATGCTCATTGGACCATTTCATTGGACCAACTCTTGATCGTATACTGTCAGAGGAGACACTTTATTGTCAATTTATTTGTTTTCGTTTGCTCAGCGCCAAAATGCATTGCCAAAAAGTGCTAGGTGTTAAACCGTATTTCTGATACAGAGATAAGACAAAAAGTCTGATGGATTCAGTTAAATCATCCTGTCTTACGTTAAACAGAAATCGACGTATCGTTTTCAATATTTTTGGTAGAAATTCAGCGATTTCATATTACAGATTTTATTTAAAATACACTTCTAAATATAAAATATACTGGTAATTTTATACTGGAATATCCTGAATTATACTGATAATATACTAATAATAAAAGGAAAATAGATATAAATTTATCGGAACTAGACAACATTTTAGCTTTTTTTTACCCAGCCTGGAGCGCACGGTCGACTTCGCAAAAATCAAAATAATTTGCGTCACTGCGGTTGGTAAATTATAGATTTTTTCTAAGGTGTATTATTTTGTAATCTACCTCCAAAACCAATTATTAGTGAATATAATCGCCTGGTTAAGAGGTATACACCGGGTTCTGACATTGCAGGTTTCAACTTCTGCTCCAACTGAATAGGTGTTGTCATATCAAAACAGTCTAGAAGTTTCTTGTTTATTGAAGACAAATCGTTTGTTATGCATGACAACTACTGCTAAATTAAAAAAAATTGCTTGGCTTAAGTCGGAATATTATCGACGAAATATTGATTAAAGCCTTATTTTGTTGAAAACATATAAAAACACAACAATTCATTCGCTATAATAGATTTTACTATATGAGCGATATCTTCATTATTTAATTATCTATTATTCTCCCTATTCTCTTTATTCTCGCTAATTTCACTTGTTCTGCATTCCTCAAGAGTATACAAAGTGCCTCAGTCATTAATGTACGTTAAATTGCGTTATAAATATTTCGGGATCCAATATGACCTTCGGGATTCGCCCTCGGAATCACATTAAATCCCTTGTGTTTTACACTCTCGCAATTTGCTATGCATGCATCAAAAATTCGGCATTTCATTTGATTGAAGAATTTGAAAATCTATAAGTTTTTTAAATTATACAATATAAGTTATCTATATATAATATACAATATCTATGGAAAAGTTAAACTTTTCAGTGCATGGACAACTTTTCAATTCATGGAGAATTGAATATAATAATATATTTTATGGATTTTATATTGAACTCTTATTTTTACAATACTATTCAAAAATGAGTGCATTTATTGTTTATGTTTGATGAACATTTAATATAAATTGATTTATGCATAGCAAAAAAAGTTCATTCATTCATTTAAAAAGTACTTTTCAATACTTGGATATTTATTGATTCTTGTACACTACGCTCTCTCGTATCAATAAATAACCTCGTATTGAAAAGTAATAATTTTCAAATATGGTAAAAATAATTATGGTATACATAATATATAGACATTGATTAATTTTGCACATTAAATAATTACTAAATACAATATATGCTATTCTATAGATATCATATATATCAATGTACATATAATATCTATATATCGTTTACAGTTGAACAATAATTTTATCGATCCTGTATCTTAATTTGAAGTCAACGCATTTCGTTTGGAAACGTTTTTACATATTATATAGATAATACAAAACATAAAACAAGCAACATTTTTCCTAGAATTTATTTTATTCTAAAATGTTTGAAAAAAATTCCTTATTCTTCATCTTAGTGATTATTTCTTTCACTGTACAGAATGAATTAAAAGACATTAATCGTGAGTTAACTACCCTAATTAAATAAATAAGATAACTATAATTACATGCAAAATAATCTCTATTTTCAAATTTTTAATTTAAAATAAAAATTCCGGGATTTCATTTTAGTATTATGAGTGTTTTATTTATCTTCAATTAAATCATATATAATCTATGGCTGTAAGTAGAAATGGTAAAGATATGTATAACACATCAAAACTATACAATATCATTTTGTACAGTAACAATTGTTAACTGCAGTAACCATACAATGGTGAACGTGATCACAGGCTGATGTAAAGCTGCCATTTGTTCGCCATCGGATAACTGCTTCGAAAGGCCATTTGTATACACATGAAACACTTCTATGACCTGTACGTTCCATAATTATTTGCTCGTCTACATTAGCTGCTTGCGCGACACGTTTATATCTGTGGTTGGTAACGTTCGTCTTTTTAATGCCAGCTCCCAATCGGACGAGTTGAAAATAAAATCAATCGGAAGATGGTGGCCGCAAATAAAGATATTTATCATATAAAGCCACTGGTATTTTAACTCCTTATATTATATAACCCTCCATTGAAAGTTTTTGAGGATTTTTCCTTATACACGATGCATGTCTTACCATCTTTAATTTCAGTCGAAAGTTGATCTAAAGTAATTATATTCTTTATCTCTTCTAGCGAGAATCCAGATACTAAACCATTTGGAAACTTAGAAAAGTCCATTTTGTCAAATTATGAAAATTTAGAGTATAGCTACGTTTTTATATTTAAAAATTCTCTTTAATTTGCAATGCGTATACTGGGTTATTATTTTAATAATTCTTGGAAACTTTATATCATGATACATAATACCAAATTCAAATTCCACTTTGACTTATACTTCGAAATAGACAACATAACAACTGTTCATTTTTTCAGCATTATATAACGAAATTAACTGTGAAAGTCTTTATCTGAATAACAATGGGAAAAAATGCATCGCAAGTGTTTGGGACGATGACAATGTTTTTATTATATATAAAGTAGGTCAATGTTGCAAAAGAAAATGTATCCATTCTACAAACTGTAAATGTAAAAATAAGAATGAAAAATGTTCTGAAAACATTGAGTGTTGTTCCAGTATATGTCAGTGGGGTGTCTGCCTCTCTGAATCAAAAAAGCAAAGTACCTCCAATGATGAGGTGACTACCAAATTCAGTAGAAATAATTACGATATTGGAATGAACTGGTTCAACCCACAAGAACAAGATTACGATTCTTTGGACAGCTGGGTAGGCCCTTAAATATATTTATATGTAAACAGTTCAATGTAAGTTTTTATAAATGTTTTGGTAATAATTATATATATTACATTTTTATGACAACAAGATAATGCAAATATAATAGATTAATTATTATCAAGATATCTCATTTTGCCTCATTCAAACCGCAAAAAGAAAGTATAAACTATTATTTTATATTTTTAAACAATTTATAACTTATATTTATTTTGTTTGGGTACCTTTTGTTTGTTAGTAGATATAGATATAATTCAAGTTCTATTACAGTTTTTGATTATAAATTTTTATAATATGCTTGATATTTTCAATTCCTATAACATTTTTAAATTTGTGTTTGTATCGATAATAAAGCCTAAACTGGATTGGTATAAAATAAAGATGGATCCATTGTCATTGTATAGCATATGTATATATATATATCGATTGTTGAGAGGTTTATAATTACAATTTAACATTACTATATTTGATTTTTATGCAATACGATTCAATGCAAGCAGAACATGAAAGCAACAAACAAGTATGGACACCACAAAAGGCAAATAAGATTGTTTTACACGAAGAAAGAACGGTTGAGTTTCAAGGTCTACAGTAAAAGAAAATGGTGAAAATGGCGAAAACAACTGTGTGAAAATGAGTTATATGTTTGTTACCTCTGTGCCAAAGATATTAGATTATCCATAATCTAATATCTTTGCTCTGTGCATAATTAATATCCGTGCAAAAATATCATTATTGCATGGAGATTTTAATCTATAAATTTTGAATTAAAATCTCCATTGCATATGAATTAATAAATAATTTGATCAATATTTTTGAATGGAAAATTATAAAAGAAAGGCATTTCCAGTAGTACAATATTATTGATTACATAACATTACGTTGTGTAGTTTTTGAAAAAATATTGAATCAATTGAATCAAAATATTGAACAAATACACAAATGCTTATTAAGTCAATCAAATTACAAAACCATTTCCAAACGGTTATTTTACTAATTTTAGGTTTTTTGGAATGTCTTCATCGCCAAAATTTTCATTTGTTGATTCGTAAGAAACTTTTGCAATTTGCATCAACGTATTTTCATCAGGGTATATTTTTAAAATGAGTTTTCAGCATCTTAAGATTAGAATCAACAATCAGTTCACATTGAGTTATTTTTCATGGTTTAAAATTTCTTTCATGGCCTTCAAAATTGAGAATATTAAAAGAGGAATTTATTTCAACAGAAGTGAGATTTCTATGTAGTGCTTGCTGCTCGTATTCACACAAGACTTTCAGGATCGTAAAATGTGCAATATTTGTTACGTAATATGTCATAAAAACATAAATAATCATTTAATAATTCACACCTCAACATTTTTAAAACTTTCTGAAATTATAATTTATACTCAAACAATGTCGCAGTCCAGTTACCTAATCTCGCGTGGTTTCTTTGGTGATTTTGGTTGAGAATATTGTTCAAGTTGTATTAGTTCGTTCTCTTGTTCTTTGCTAAGAATAGAATCATTTTAATTTATTAAATTATCCTATTGACTTGAATTCCGCTAATGAAAAACCGTATATTAACGTATATTAACCATATAAAACAAAAGGCAGTGCTGATTCTGCGGATCAATGGATCATGACCTATTCCGTAAAATTTGCAACGCAACGATGACATGTTGTAATCTTCTGTAATGATCTGGATAGTAGTGCTTTGAATGCCTTTATTTTGTTTTCGCATGCTCATTCTGAATGGCACATTGGCAAAAATCATCGGCGACGAATTTATTTACTACAATTATCTGAACAATGGACTCTGACTAGTCGAGAACTCGGAGATGAGCAGCACTTGGAATTCATCCTGCTGTCGAGAAGTCTATGTAGAACCAGTACAACCAGTACACTTGTGGTCGCCAAAAAGACCGAAATGTGAGAACACAATGTATTAATTGTGTACACAGTGTACCCTTTTTTTTGTTGTTTTTAAATAATATAATAGAAAACATTTTCACACTAATTCTTTTTATTTTTAAAATAATTTAACTTATTGTACAATACCTATGATAAGAAATCATATTTCAATAAATTATCAATTTGGAGTGAAATCCAAATGGTTTTAAACGAACATGTTATATTTTTTGCTAAGTATATATGATTCATTGGGAAATTTTAGGAAAAGTAATGAAATTTGAATAAAATCGGATAAAACGTAAAGCAAAGATTCAAATGGATGGAATTGACCCCTGCACTGGGGGTTTTAATGATTTATAAATCATATTTCATTTTGTAAAATTATTTTATAGCAAGAAGAATGGCCACGAAGAATTTCCATTTTAAATATAAAATTCCTTCGATCAAATTTCTTTAGCTTAACAAATAGAACAAAAACATTAATTCATTCTAACTGATTAATTTTCCAATTATATTAATATTTTGTAAAAGTTCTCATTTGAAAAAAAACAATAGAAGAAACAAAAAATATAAGGAATAAATGTGGTTTATGAATTAAATTACAAATAAATGTGTAACTAATATTGTTATTGATTTTGACTTTTAATAAACATCGAAATAGAAAAGAAACATTTTAAGTTAATAAATCAATTAATCAATAATTAATACATAATAAATGATCGTTTAGCGTAATACAATCATTTTAATCACACTTTCTATAGGGAAACTTCCAAGAGCATTCTTTGGAGCAACAATTATTATCAGTAATACAGAAAGAACCCGATGTATAGCAGTGGATACAAGTACCATTGAGGAGACTTGTCAGGTGGCAGACAGATGCACCGCAACAACTGTTGGAGAAAGGAAGTTTCTTACATTTGGATCCTAAGGGAACGCAGTCTAAAATATAAATATAGTAGAAAAAATAATTAAATTTAAAGAAACGTTGTTATAATTCCTGAGTTAATATTTTTAATGAATTAGATTAATACTCATGACTTATTTGTTATGTTGTTAAATAAATAATAATTGTGTATATATAGGTAGCATCGTCGCCGAGAATTAATAAAAGATGTTACAAGCAAAGAGTAGCCGCTAATATAGGGCATTGTATAAACTATCACACAGAAGTGTAGAAACATATTTTCAACCAAATTTAACATTTACATGTCTTACTAATATGATACACATATGATGCAAAAAGTTTTGAAATAACTCCATTTTATGTCATATTAAAGATACGGCAAAATTTGCAATTTTTGTATACACTATATTTATCTCAAACTACATTTTCAACCGTTTTTGTAAACAAGATTTCGTGAAAATATTTGCTACATTGACAAATCAGATATCTTTTGAATTATTATTCTATGATACCTTGTTTATAATGATACAAAAATATTTAAACTAAATTAATGAAATATCTACGTCGTAAATATCTGTATACATTAATCTATTTTATTATTGTAATATAATATATGATAATGGAGTTCCAAGCCTATGTATAGGTTTATATTTTCCCAAAGAGGTTTTATAGATAAGAGCATAAAATTTAGATATGAGGTTTATATTTTCTTTGAAAAAATTGATATTTTCATAAATTCACAAGTAACACAAATATGAACCCGTAACAAAATAAACATGAAATTAAATCTCTATGTATTAGCAATACAATAACACGATTTGTACGCTAAATGAAATATCAATATAGAGACAAGGATATAAGTACAAGACGACATTACTGCGCGCCCAGCCAAGAATATAATAAACCATGAAAATTCGAAATTATTGTGTTACTTGTGAGCTCTGTGTTCCTTTCCACTTCGGAGAGCAAAGTGAAGGCCATTATAATACAAAATGGTATTGATCAAAATTTTTGGAGATTGCTCACCCAATGCTCCACTCTCCCACATCCGATTTTCGTTTTCGTGAGTTATTACCTCCGCTTGTTTCTTTGGAACAAATGCATGTTCAGCAGCTTCTTTACATACTGCGTCAACTAATGAATATAAATGGGCAAATTGAGGATCTTTGAAAAAGTTAAGTATCCTCCCCGATTCTTTTAAGCTTGAGTTGATCCCAGCTATTATAGAGACAACTGTGTCTCTGGGATAGCGTTGTCCATTTGCCTTTCTACATTCGGAAATGAATTTTGACAACCAATAATCTAAGGCTGCATCACTGGCAGAAAGAATATCGTTCAAGTGGGGCAAAGGTATGTCCCCATTATCTTGTTCAGAATGAGAATTTCGACTGCAGTACCATTTATCGTACAAGCCCAATTCCCATTTGTTTCGGTTTCTTGTTCCCTCGGGAACAGAATTGAGTATTGCTTTTTTCAAATTATATCAAACAAATCGTCTAAATACGATCTCTTATCGACTTCAAGGTGAACGTCATTAGGATCTGACGATCCACAATAACCATTACAGGGAAATTCACCAATGGAATTATAGTCCCTATATATCGGTATATCATCATTATTGAAATCCATTGCGTATTGATGAGATATACTGTTATTATTATATTATATATAAGTAGATACTATTATATTATTCATAGATATTAGAATTATTTAAATTTTGAATTTTCGATGTCGTCGTTGGGGTTTATATTTTCCCTTAAGAAAATATAAACCTCAAATGATCATATATTATAATATATAAAATAGGGTTTATATCGGTCATTAAAGAAAATATAAACCTTGGGCTTATCGGCCCTCGGTTCATATTTTTTAATGACCTCAAAACTATAACTGAAAGTTATACAAATATTTAAATGTAATATTATCATTGATTTTTTTCATTTTATTAAAACACAATCAATTATAAATATTAAACAAACAACTTTTTCAAACTGAAACAGCTATTACACTCAATAAGGATTCAAATGAAATTTGATGCCAAAAAAGTATTTTGTTGACAAAAACGTTATGAAATGGGTTAAATAATTTAATATAATACACATTTTAAGCTTATTCTTAATTCCTAAAATATTATTAAAATCAAATTTGTTCGGGTTTTAATTTATGTTCTATTAAATTCCACAATAAAACAACATCAATATATTGTTAAGAAATATGTCTAAAGTGTAAAATTCTAGTAAATAATTGCAAAATGAATATAATAAACAAACCATAGCTATCACACTAAATACTTCTTACATAAGGAAGTTTAATGTAATGTCTATATTGAAATAAACAAACAGTCTTTGTAAAATAACTCCACTATAAGTACAATAATAACTAAAAATAAATACCAATAAAATAAAATGATATGAAAATATATACGAGAATCTTCAATATCAGCTTAAATAATTAATACGTAAAAAATAATTTGTCTTTGTTAGAATAACATTTCGATTTATTATATTTCACACGTATTTTATAATTAAAGTTATACTTTTAGATATGTCATATATTTAATTATGAATTCTTACCTTTACCAGCATGTGCATAATATATTTCAAGTAGAAAAAGTGAAAGAAAGATAACAAATTGTAATTTCATCTTGACAGGTTGAATTGAAATGTTTTTCTGACGAGTAGGACACCAATTCACTGTTTCAAAATGCTGTTCCTGATATATATATATGGGTGTGCGTGCACTAGATTTGGATTGTTTGTAATTACATACGTGTTGATATGTAATACCCGCAATAATTACGGACAGATGGACAGACAGATCCTTCGAATGCACTATATAAATATCCAAAGTTCTATACTTTCAAGGGTAGATGCATTTGTGTATGTAATTGTGTTAAAGTACTAACACTCGGTATCTTATTTCGCTATTATGTTTCGGTGTGTGCAAGGCGAATTCTCTAATTATTTAGATGAACGAAACTTTTTGATACTGTAAAAACATATGTACACAAAAAGTTACCTCAATCGTTACACCAATGCTAAGGAAAAACGAAAAAATGTTTTTCACCAGCTCATAGTGCTATCATAATGACACCTTCCCCTTGGCCACCTCGAAGTCCTGATTTGACGTTTTGCGACAATGCTTTGTGGGTCATTCTGAAATCTAAGATTGTTGTCCAAAAAACCCAAAATGTTTCTAGAATAAAAGAAATCACCACGGAAGAATTTCTAAAGTTTCCAGAAGACTGGCTCAAGTCGATCAACAATCGAACTTTTCGACGAATGCATTTGTGTGTAAAAAGGGCGTCTACAGATTTAACCCCCTAATAAATAAATGACTACATTGTTGTATTTACATAATACAAAAATTTGAATTATCATGAATATCTTTTTTTTAAATAAAATTCGATGTCGTAAAGACTTATGAATCGCCCTGTACAAATAAAATGAATTAATTAAAAAAATATATTCAAAAACTGAATCGCAATGTTTTCTTTATTAACCAAAAGAAATTGTTATTACAATTTTCCATTTGTAAATATAGGCTTATCCGAAAAAATGTCCTATCTAACTGAAAATGTCTTCAAATATCTGTAGGCGTTCAAATTTCTCTCTCAATATAAATATAAATTACTTTTTAAATAAAATTTACTAGACTATGAAACTCATAAAAAATTGAGCAAAGCCTCTGGCGAACCCTTCTATTTTCGTTCCAAAAATCCATTTTAATTTTTCAAGTTTTATAAAAGTAAATAAATGTAATGAGAACATATTCCACAAAACTTTTTCATTCAGATTTTAAAGAAAATTTAATTATATTTTTATTTTTGACACTGAATATGTTATATTTATAAAATTCGGTAGTCAGAAGTCATAGGTAACCTTATTTTTTGGTAAATTTGCAAGGACCTCCGGATATTGTGAATGTTTGTATGGAAATATATATATATTATAATTATTGAAAATTATTTTTTAAACTGATCATTATATACACAATTAAAATAAACACTTTGCTATAAACAGCATTTTTCATTTATTTATTTAATCATATATATAAAGAAATTATTTCAGAAATTATCCATATCTACATATTCTACTAAGTCAAACTTGCTGTACACTATTGTTACCTTATTTATCAGCATTATGTTTATCTTTAAATTCCAAAAATGTGTAGTTACGTAGTTTATAATATATTTTAAGTAGTACAACTGAGTATTCTTAATTTTTAAAAATGTACGAATAACCAACAAAATCATTATGCTAGGTGGTTAAAAACCTGAGCTATGTGGAAAATAACAAATAGTGGTAGTCATATAAAAAAACAGCCATTGTTACCATATTAAAAATTTGAGATGGTCCAAAAAATGGTCTAAGGGCGTATTTTTACATTGTGCCCAATTTTATGTTTGTATCCTCAAATGCACAATTCCTTCACTTATAGTACTGGACTAAATTAAATCATTTCAATCACGCTGATTTTAATTTTCTCTTCTTCCAAATCATCATCTCCTTCCTCTATTTAAATTTCGCTAACTTTATCCACCAAAAATTGTTAAATTTTACCATTCCATGTTTGCAAAACGTAGTTCTATTTATTCTTTACCTAGTTTGTCTTCTTCAAATGCGTGAATAGAAATCCCCCTCATCCGAAAAGAAGTCATATAAAAGTCTACAACTTTCGTAGAAAATAAATAAATCGTTTTCTTCATCTTCCGCAAGAATCCTTAAATTGTCAAGTGTTTTAGAAATCATCCTCTGATGTTTTTAAATAATTATTTTCACGAATTTGGAAAAGTCAAATTTTTTAAATGATTTTTTTATAATTCATAGATATTTAAACTGTAAAATTATTTTTTCATTTAGTACCACAATAATTTGCGCAAATTCAGTCATTTAAAGAAATAATTGACAATGAATATTTCTGTAATCTGTATAGAATTTTAAAATTGTATTGTAATGATAATCTTTTCTTGACGTATTAAAATAATTGGTCCTAATTATTTTTAAAATTTTAAAAGCTAACGGTATCATTTTTTATAAAGCTATTTCGCTGACTGGAAACTATAGGTAGAACCTTGCAGAGACTCCAAAAGCAGTAAGCTTTACAGACGATCTTATGTGAGATTTTAAGTCAAGATATTCGTTAAACAGTACACCCAGATTTCATGCCTCAGAACATAAAACGATTTGATAAATTTTTTTTAAAATGTCACTTTTAAAAGCTATTTTCTGACTAGAATTGTGCACTGCTATTAACGTTAAAAGAAAAGACATAAAATTATATTCAAAAAAATAAAAAAACTGGGCTCATTATTATTTAGAAGTGGGGAGATAATTCTATAATCATGGCATATAAAAGAGAAGTAATCACAGTTTTAATTGTTTTATTATATAAACGAAAAAAGTTATTGAAATTAAGATGCAGAAAGATATATGGTAACTCTGGAAATATTTTGATAAAACAGTTGATTTACTATTTATAATAAATATCCAAAATCCCCATATTATTATAAATTATTGTATTATTTAACGATTTATAAATCATACCTCATTTGTAGAACTATCAATTATAGCAAGAATGGCCACGTATTTTTGCTTTCATATTCAAATATCTGTTGTTTATGATATAGCTCAAGAAAGATAACACTTAAATGTTTTTAATTTGTAAAAAAAATGTTTTTTGAAGAACAATCGAAGATACAAAAATTATAAGGAATAAATGTGATTTATGAATTAAATTACAGATAAATTGTTTAACTAACATTGTTATTGATTTTGACTTTTAATAAACATCGAAATAGAAAAGAAACATTTCAAGTTAATAAATCAATTAATCAATAAATAATCGTTTAGCGCAATACAATCACTTTAATCACACTTTCTAAAAATTGGAAGCTTCCAGGTCCAGGAGCATTCTTTGGAGCAACATTCATCATCCGTAAGACAGCTAGCACCCGATGTATAGCAGTGGATACAAGTACCATTGAGGAGACTTGTCAGGTGGCAGACAGATGCACCGCAACAACTGTTGGAGAAAGGAAGTTTCTTACATTTGGACCCTAAGGGAACGCAGTCTAAAATATAGTAGCAAAAATAATTACAATTTAAAGAGACGTTATAATTCCTGAGTTAATATTTTTAACGAATTGGATTAATACTAATTGAATTAATTTTAATTGTATATGAATTGTAATGGGGTGTTCATATTGTACCCCATTGTCTGTAAATAAATTTAAAAAGGTGAATTCCTAAAGTATAATTAAAATCGAATTGTTGTTAGGTTTTGAATTTATGAAAAATAACAAAGAAGACAAAAATTTGTTATAACGTCAATATAATGATAAGAATCTTGAAGTGTAAAATTCTAATAAATATTTGTAAAAAATATAAAGAAATAAAATTATAGATATAACATTGAATCTTTTACATAAAAAAGTTTAGAATAATGTCTATATCGAAATAAACATTTTGTTCTTTGTAAAATAATACCGCTATAATACAATAATAACTAACAAATAAATACAATTGAAATGAAATAAAAATATATACGAGACGATTGGAGACAAGTTCGACTTTTTCAATAACAACTTTTATATATTACGTAAACAAATATTCCATGTTTGTTACAACAATATTTTTATTTATCATATTTTCACTTGTATTTTATAATTATGAACCTCAAACTTCACCATATTAGATATATATGTAGATATATTATGTAAATGTTACCATTCTTACCTTGACCACGTGCATAATATATTTTAAGTAGAAAAAGTGAAAGAAAGATAACAAATTGTAATTTCATCTTGACAGATTGAATTGAAATGTTCTTCTGACGAGTAGGACAACAATTTGTTGTTTCAAAATGCTGTTTCTGGTATATATGGGGTGTGCGTGCACTGGATTTGGATTGTTTGTAATAGTGTATGTTGTATGTGCAATACCGACCATAAAGACCTGAACTTATACAGATTTTTTTGTGTGCACTATAAATATCCAAATGTCTATTTCTACAAGAATATATTATATATGCATTTTGTACATATAATAAAAATGAGTTTTCCAGTTGTTTTTAGATAAAACGCAGTTAACGCACTCCAACTCTATATGAAGGTATATATTATTTCCGCTTTACATACATTTTGGTATGTGCAATGCGAATTATCTAATTCTAACTTTTTGACACTAAAAAAATATATAAATGAAAAGACACCTGCACAATTGCTACAACCATGCGAAGTAAAACATTTAGATAAATGAACATAATACAACTTTTGTATTTTGCATAATACCCTCTTGAAGTTTCTTCATATTATCATTTATTGGGAGGTTAATTGATACGTTTTTGACATTTTCAAATTTTATTAAAAAATAAAACAGTTTACAAATGAATATACGAATGCAAATGTTTTTATATATAATATAAAATGTTAGAGATATATATTGGCTTGGTGATAAAGTTCGTGCGTTTTTTAACAACTTTTATTTATGTACATGATTTACAAAATAACTTTACAATAAAGTATAATATTAAATGTTTTAAATTCATTATCATTGTCTTTTAAATTTTCAAAATAATCACCACCATGAGCGATACATCTTCTCCAGCGGTCTGGCAGCATATGAATTCCTCTTCTGAAGAAATCTGGTGGTTTGTTTTGAATCTATTGTTCAATCGTAGCTAGAACGTTTTCTTTACTGTTGTAATTTCTACCTATCTGCTTTGTTATACGCTTGTCTTCAATCAAAAAATCCTCTATCCTCTCATCAATGCCCTCAATACTTGGTCTATCCTTTACATTAAAATGACCTTTCTTAAATCGTGCTACACATTTTTGACTTGTCCTCCCTTACAATATCATTTTCCAACGTGTGATTTATTTACGAATATTCTATTGCTTTCTATAACTTCAACCATTTAATAACTATTGATCGTGTGATGCTGGTTTTAAAAATTCTAATTATAATAAGCAGGATGTTCGTAAGCTCATTTACACGCACGAACTTTATCACAAAGCCGATATTTCGATTAACTTGTTCAAACTCCATTGCAGTTTGTCTTCAACAGTTCCAGTTAATATATGTATATGGCATTGAAACAGGAAAATTGTTTTCCAAGAATTCATCCATAAATGTGTTTTACTTTTGTATTTAAACAATTCCATATTTTTCCTGAGAATTTCTAGATATAAACGCTTTCTTAATATATTTAAGTCAAACATTATAAATATATGTAAAAAGATTTCTTTTCGGATGGAATCTTGAACTTAGGTAAATGTTATACATTGCAATTTCTAAATTCCTATATTTACTTTGATAAAATTTGGAATATGAGATTACTTAAATCATAAGTAGGGACAAATAACAAGAAATCTACCACTATGGACCTACATAACTGACATTAAAAATATAATATTTCAAAAATAGAGCTGTTATAAGTATAATAAAGTGCACGCGGTGGGAAAATTGGTTTAATATAAATCAGAAATAGTTTTAAATATTACTTATACAGTTATCCAACGATACCTTAAAGTCTCAAGCTCATTTTGGCTTTAATAATGAAATATAAAAGTAATGTATAGCTATATAATATATATAACGTATAATATACCTACTCTACTATAATTGTATTATATTTTAAAAATTTAAATATTATTCTTAAATTAAAAATTCAATTAACCATTTTATGAAATTATGAAAGTCTAGATTTTTAGCATAGTCAATGTAATGATTACAAAATTGTAACATGATGTAATAATTATTTGAAACAATAATATTTGGATTTTTATAATTTTTTTTATTTTGAACACAAAAGTAAGACGTACTAATTTTCTTATAAAACATACAAAAAAGTCATTAACTATAATTTATATGAAACTATTCACACTAAAGAAATATTTTTAAAGTTTGAATATTCTTTCCTAATTAATATTTAATTACATTTATAATAGTTAATTATATATATATATATTATATTGTTTAACTAAGGCACAAATATTAAATCGATTGAGGCAGTAACAACAGATAAAAAATACATATTTTAAATATTTTGTAGATGTTTTTCTAAAAATGAAAAAAGAAGATAAGAAAGGTCCGAAATCTAAAATAAACGCGAATAAAACAGACGTAAAAAATAAAATTAAGCCAGGTAATATTTTTAAATATGTTATGTTGAATTCAAAGATAATATATTTTTATTTAGATTATCTTTAAATAATCACATACAATATCTTATTCATAACAGTAAAAAGTACTATTGGAGATAAAGTTACCATAGAATTTATAGTATTATATTTTGATTAGGATTAGTGTTGTATAATTAATATATTTGTAAGTAAATTATGTTTGGCTGTGTGTAATAAATAATAAAAAATATTTTTTTTATGTTTGCATAAATGTTTCATTTAAGATTCAATTAATTATATAATGTTGCCTGTGTTTCATAAACTAATCTTTATATATACACAACAATAACTTTGTAGATTTGTGGCCTGTATATATAAATAGACACGCCATTTAATTAATCATAATTAAGCTTCCATTTTCAATAACTTCAAATATTTATATAAAATTTAATATTTATATAATTATAATTAACTTTACTAAATATATCTATTAAGTAATATAACTATAACAAATAAATCTAATATATCTTAATTTATATTATTTAAAACAAGCTAAATATATTAATACATTTAAAGTCATTATAAATTTTAAATGCCTTATCATTAAAAAATAAGGATATGGTATAGATAGTCTACTTATAAAATTCAGTGATATAAATATGACATGCAATAAACAGATTAATATTAATATTAATTATTATTTTATATTTTTTTTGTAAATATGTTTTAAATTATGGTTTATAAATATATTAAGGGTGGTAACCAAACCAGAATTTATGAAAATTAAAATCATAATTGATGATTGCAATATTTTCACAGACTGTTTGTTTTTCTTTAAGAGGTCATGTAGGTTCACATGAATGATGATTAGGCCACCATAGGCATTTGGAGTGGCCAGCTCCCTCTCCTGACCTCATCCCATTAGATTTCTTTTTGTAGGATGTATTGAAGAATGAAATATGTGCAGTGAAACCCTGGACCATCAATTAACTGAAATTCCAAATTCAACATATATGGGACAACATTATCTAGAAGACTGGCACAATGTTAAGGGAAACCTTTTTGAGAATTAATAAATCTTATTATAATTTTCACACATAATTATTTAAATTGTTTATCACATCATTGTTTCATCACAGGGGCATAGCCAGGGGGGAGTGCTGGGAGCCCGGGCTCCCCCCTCCAAAATCCCGCACCCCCCCTTGACGAATCCTGACTATGCCCCTGCATCATATAATTCATAAATATTGCTGAATAAATAATTCTGATTATTTTTTGTTTGATTATACATAAATTCTGGTTCAGTTTGGTTACTTTTGGCCCAACTTGTCTATAACATATTTTTATTTTATTATTAACTATACAATACCATTGAAAATAGTTGATAAAAAGGAATGCTTTCAGTGCTTAAATTAGCACTAGTCCATTTTTTCCAAGGGTAATTTTTGTCCCTTTAATTGAATAATGTTTGAAAAATTTATTATTTTTCAGGCAATACAATTTTTACTACAGGCAATATCATGTTTCAAAGTCAGGCAATAAAATCTGGGCAAAATTATTAATAGATTATATCCAATCATTCATTTTGCATAAATAATATGTTGCCTTTTGTGATTTATAATTGAATTATAGTATTGTAATTATTATTGTAAAATATATATTTATATAAAAACTGCATTGTATAATTACTATTACTTATACAGGGACCACGGAACGAAATTTCATTTGGGGGGGCAAAGAGTTAAATAGGCGCACATAATACATTTCCCATTTTTTCTGAGAAGAAGTTCAGAGACAGTTAGGAG